>VWPW01001902.1:650466-700980 GCA_013389825.1 Crypturellus undulatus
AGGGCGCCTGTCGCCGATGCCGGGCACGCCGCGGCGGCGCGGCGCAGCGCTGCCACGGGCGGCCGGGGCGAGCGGCCGCCGAGCGAGCCGAGTGCTCAGAGGTGGCTTTTCTTGCTGGCTTTGGAGCGGGGGAGAGGCTGCCTCCGTTTCACTTTCAGGAGCTCTGTGGCTTGGATAAATCGCCAATGTATTAATTAAGATCTTACATCTGCCTCTCGACTTACCGAGTTGCAGTTTAAGGTCCCGATCTCCCTGTGTCGTGACTGTCACGGTGCCCTGCGATGGCGCTGGGTGATGCCCGTGGGCAGCTGTGAACTGACTCTGTAAAATCACTCATAATTTGCCTGGTGGATTTTTTTTCCCCCAAAGAAGAGATGTGAGTTCTGGGCATAAGCAAGCAGAACTCAGCCGAATCAGCGGTATGGGAATTCCCGGAATTGAATGTGGTCCATGGTCATGTTACAGTGCTGCTTGTCACTTCAGAGGTGGGCAAGGTGGTCAGTGAAGGAAAAAGAACCTGTAATAACAGAAGGGGTCCGTTCGAACTAATGCGCAGTATTGTATGATGCATGATTTTGAGAAAAGTTGGTATTTACATGGAATAGAAGGTGTACGTGGAGTGGAAGGAATATGCAGGTTTATAGGGTTAGCTCTTGTACTTAGAAAAAAAATGCTAATTTCCAAATGCTAAACAAAATTAAGGGCAAACAATTTTCTGACTGCTAAGGTGAAAGTAATCATTAAAGCAACTTCACTTTGGTGAAGTTCTCCATTATCTGAATCCTGCAGCACAAAAATTGTATGCTAGAAGTGAAGCAGGAGTTCTAGGATTGATACTAGTGCCTTGAACACATCTATTTGTGTATTGCAGCAACTTTTGAAAAGTGCTTTTTCTCAAGGCGATTTTTTTCCAGCTTGCAGATTAATATTATCTCATTGAATTCCCTGCCATGTGCTCCATATATGTGAATTTGTCAATGAACACTGACTCTTGCCACTGACCTTTATATGTATGCAAAAGATTATTGGATCATTTTAGTTTTGACCTTATGTGCTGATTAAGCCTCTCCCACTTCTTCCTCCTCATCTTCTATTGTAGTCAAGAGTGATTAAGACTTGCAAAATTACATATTTAATGTGACAGAAAGAAAAAATAGGAACTTTTTTTTTTTCTCAAACATATGACCATATAAGAGAGGAAAAAAAAGAGAGATATCTAACAGGGTCATTATATGGGATAGCAAAAGTATTTTTGTCCATTTGTCCAGCCTATGCAATAAAGCAAAGAGTTTATAGAATTTTGTCAACCAGATTTTGCCTTTCTGACAAAGGTTTAAGGGATACATTCAGAGACTAAAATGACAGGTCAGTAGCCAATCTTTCAGAAAATCCCCATTGGAAATTTTACCCTTATTACACAAAGTATTCCATTTCTTAATGATTTACAGTATTCACTACAAGGTCACTCTCAAGTCACTGAAGGCACCAAGTCAAAGTCACTGGAAGCTAAATAAAAAGATAGGCAGAAAATTGTTTTCAAATAATAATTCATTGCTTTTAGTGTAGCACTGTGCAGCACTTTCCTTACACAATGAGGTGCAGAAAATGCTCTGCTGGGTTAGATGTCTAGGACTTTTGGGGCCACTGTTAGCACAAATGAGGTGCAGAAAATGCTCTGCTGGGTTAGATGTCTAGGACTTTTGGGGCCACTGTTAGCACAAAGCTGTTGCTGTCACCATTCATGCTGCCAGCTGGGTGTAACCCTGTCACCTTCCCCTTGTCAAGTATTTTACTGTTAAGCAGCACAGCTTTACAGGGAAAAGACAGATTTAAAATATGTCAAGAAATCTAATATTAGTGAGGGCAAGGTATGGGGCTCCGTCAGATCACCAGGCTCACGGATTTAAAGCAGAAGAGGTGAAGGAGGAGGATATTCCTACAGTGTGGTGAAGCCTGACTCCCTGTCAGCTCCAGGTACTCTCATGAAGGGCTGGAATGGGCAAAGTGAAGTGACTGCATAATAGCAGACTGCGTAAGAATTGTAAAGGGAGCAGAGGATGCTAGAGGCTGGAACTGCAACACATGCCATGTGGGGGAAGTAGGGAGCTGTCCTCGTCCCTGCAAATCTCACATCTTTCTGGCAGAGTAGGTCCAGCCAAATACCCGTTTTTTTCTGGTATCTCATCTCCAATGCCGGACAGTAGCTGATGCAGAGAGAAGAATATTAAAGATGCACCCCCATTTTTTTTTCAGACCCCAGGGCTTTGTCACTTGGGAACGTTCTCAACCTGAGCTTACATCTCTGTACAAAGTGCTTGCTGTGGCTTTCTGTATAATGAAAGGATTGAATCATTGTTGCCCAGATATTATCAGACAAGAATATCGATCAAAATATCCACCATAACTTTCCTTATGCTTATAAGTAGATGTCTATATTAGAGGAATTGTGTATTTGCTTAGGCTTTGTTGTTTAAGGCCGAAATATCAAGGTACCTTCCTACCATGATGCTTTTTAAGGCTGTGCTATACCTCTGCATTAGCAGTGGAGCATATGGAAAATGTCAGTTATATAAACACAAGTTAATTACATGGAAGCAACTGCTGATGCTCTGGGTTGTGAAATTCATTATTTTGGTCTCAATTTCAGATTGAGATCCCAGTTTGACTTTGATCACAAATTTCAGTTCAGTTAAAAGATATTGTTGCTTCCTTTCATTTACATAGAAAGATGACTAGTTGAAAGTGTTATTCAGTTTTCAGGTTAAATATATCTGCCTCTAGAAGCATCCATCTTTCAGCACTTCAGAGTGTTTAGCTTTTGCAGATGACTTCTAAGCAAGACTGAATCCTAATGATAACTTGAGCTGGACAGTCACAAACACAGGCATTCGAATCACTAGTCAGGTTTGAACACTGCGAGCTCTGGGATCACAAAAATGTAAGGATGATGTGCCTCACTTCTAGTCCTTTACTCAGAGAGACCCGAGATTCAAAATGATGACTTTTGGGCTGTGTTTTTGTTTTGTTTTGAAGAAATCATATGTTTTCATATAACAGTAATTCACAGTAAAACCAGGTAAAATGCATGCACATAATTATATAATGTAGTTGCTGTTAGGGAGAAGTCTGAGAGCCCCAGGATTAGATGGTTTAATCGAGTTAATCTAAAGATAACCAAATCATTCTCTAACCTATTCCAGGTAAAGAGACTGTAAGTGTGATGTTTGCATAATATTAAATAATATTTATGACTAAAGGTATTTTGAATAATCTCCTGAGAACTGACAACTGAAGAATCAAATATCTTTGTAGAAAATATTGTGCTAAATTATTTAGGCTGAGTGGATATTTTTGAAATTCTGGTTTTAAACTTAAACTTCTTTCTCTCTCTCTCTCTCTCTCTCTCTCTCTCTCATAGGTGGCTGGTATTGGGTATTGCCATGGTGCGGTTTTATATGCAGAAAGGAACACATAAAGGCTTATTCAGAAGTATTCAAAAGACGCTTAAATTTTTTCAGACATTTGCTTTGCTTGAGGTAAATTTTAAACATTATAGTTCGCTTGGCTCAGTGTTGTGTATCATAGGCAAAACACACGTTAGTAACCTAAACTTAATATCAAAATATTACAGTAATACTGGCAGACCTTTTTACCTTATTTAAGTAAGGGGGGGGATAAGATGATGGGCTGATACACTTGTTTCAGATTTAACTGTAATATTGGCTTAAACCAAATATTATCTGGGAATTACTTCATTTTGAAAATCTTTAAGAATTGCTATGTGGTGGATCTCAAAAGCTGAAATCTCCAAAGACATCCATCAGAAGTTGTAACCCAGTGGATCAGCTCTCTAGCCTAGTGAGCATCTTGTCTTCCTCAGAAGATGAGGATAGTTTCCCCTCATCCCTTATCCTAGGCCACTAACCACCTATGCCTCATCTACTTCTGGGTATTTCCAGATGGGATTCACATGCCCCATATGATCTACTTAAACATGAATGGTTCAGAAGCAGGAAAAGCTGTGCAAATTGTGCAAAACAGTGTTGAAATTCTGCAAGATTTGCCAACTGTAGACTAGAGTGGTCTTGGTGTAGAGTACATCCATGGCATGGAAATACTGAGTCTGCTTATTACCTTGGGTGATCCCTAGCACAACAAAAAGTGCCTCTCTAGATTTACACTTTTCTTCTGGACCTGCTTATAGCATTGTAATTCAAGGAACTATTGTTCCTTGTGGCTAGCCACTTAAAAGCTTTTATACTTCTAAACTTTCACAGTAAGTAATTCTACCTGAATCCACCAAAAAAAGAAAAGGCTATTTACTAAGCCTTCCTGGTCAAAACATAATGAGTATGAAGTCTCATAACTGTGATTCACAAAATAGTCATAATGAAATAATCCATAATAGTTACAAAACATTTAAAAATTGCTGTTTATTTAGCATCCCTTATAGTGCCTTCCACATTGTCCCGTGAAATTCTTCCGTAGGTAAGATGCTGTATAATTAGCATCCAAAGGATGCAAAGTCAGAAAAGCTTACTATTTGGAAAAGTAAATTATTTCTAGATATATGAATACTTAATATGTAAAAAATAATTAGGAAAATAAATCTCTTTTTTATATGATGTTCACACAAATCAGATATAAAGCTAATCAGAGAATTATCTCCAGGGTTCTGAAGTGTATATTCTTTAAGCGTGCCGAAATGTTAGTTAGAGTAAAACCCAGAAGTCCAGCATCAGAATTAAGCTGGTATTTTTATTAATATCAAAAGGCCATGTTTATAGTGCAGACAGTAACGTACTGTAAATCAGTAACCTTTAACTTATTTTTGTTTACAGGTAGTCCACTGTGCAGTTGGTGAGTCCTTTGTTTTAGTTTCTCATGTAACTGATTGAAACATGAAATATGGAATAGAAATAATATGTTTCTCTTTTTAAGGAATAGTTCACACCTCTGTGCTTGTGACTGGGGTCCAAGTGAGTTCAAGAATCTTCATGGTGTGGTTCATTGCACATAGTATAAGACAGGTAAGTGGGTGAGCAAGTTGCGTTTGAATTATTACTAGAAGGAGATATTAGTACAGTTCTTATTACACCAGAGAGGTAGATTAAAACATTAGTCATGTTCACAAGAGGATACTTGCACACTGAAGTGCAGTTTCTGCAATTGGGCCACACTACTGAATTTATTTACTGTTTACCTCTTTCCAGGAGACTGAGCCTAGATCTTACGTGTCTGTCATCACTAGCTTTGGTATGGGGTCAGCTGTGGCCTGCCTACATCAAGACTAGTGATTTTTTTTTTTTTTATTCATCAACAAATATACCAGGTGACAAATACTGTCACCTGTTCTCTTTAAAGAGCTTAAATTATCACCTATTGAATGAATCTAAATGGAAATATGTTTTATGTTAAATGCCTGTGGACAAATATGGTGGTTATTTTGCAATTTATCTTAGGATCCTTCTAAAGATTTTAAAATTAATTTGATGACATGGAAACTCCTTTTTTTCATTAAAAATACATCAAACTGTCCAGCATGCCATAGTGACACTAAGGCTCCCTATAAATGACAATAATGTATTTGCTTGGCTGTAGATGGTTATTGCAAGTTTAGTGACTCAGTAGAATTAGGTATATGGAAGAGTGGTTACAACTAGTGGACAGGACCTTCGGTTCAGTTTGTGGGGTCTTCTTTCTATCATGGTAAATGATAGATTTTAGAGACTGTGCAGCTCTATTTCTGTAAACTTAAAATGCTGAGCCATTAAACTGTCTCACCAGCAGATGGCATGTGCCTTTCTGCTCCTAGGAAATAGCATCTGCCTCCATGTCGATGCCCTTTATTTCATACCTTTTATTTCAGTTCACAAATAATTCATTTTCTACAACTCATCTTTTACTTTACCATCACTTTTTTTAACATGGAATAGGCCCTTCATAACTTTGCTTTTTTCCCTTTGGTAAGCTAAGGGTTGTCATTTTTACTTTTATGAAAAAAAAGTCTCAAAGAATAACATTTTTTTTTGCAGTGAATGTTTCTGTGAGTCCTGGAATATGGCACTGGTTTTTGCCCTTGTGTTGTTATCTGTAGTGGATTAAATCTTTAGTATATCCAGTCATCTCTGTTTTCTATATCCCTAGTACAGTAATAAAACTGCATCCAAGAAAAAAAATACATCTAAATGTATGTCTGATTGCATTTCACTCTATTACTGCTTAGTAGGCATGAATGTTCAGGGTCACTTTAGGTGGTGAGAAGCATGTTAGTGATAATAGCCAGACCCAGATCTCTCACTTGACTAGAGATTTGCAAGGCAACAAATAGCAATTCTTTGCATACTTGTCTAAAGCACTCCTGCTTGGATTTAGCACTGTGACATTAATCCAAGTTTGAGTTACCAATGTTTGCCTCTAATCTGCATGAGGCTAAGAATGGCCTAGTTCTGTCTTTTTTTTTCCTTATATATTTGGATGTCTTTGCACTTCAGTTGTTGTTTGTGAGTTTTGTGATGTTTTTATATCTCCTTTTATTTTACTGTTGTTGGTGAGATCCTTTCATTAAAAATGCACCTTCTTTGACACATTGAGGGCATGGTTTTATGAGCTGATGAGCACTTACATTTCTTCTTACTTCTCAAATTGTGTGTATTCAACGTCTTTGAGATATATTAAGTCTTGCCACCTCGTTGCATTTTATTTAAAAAAATCATTTCCCCTTTTGGTCATTTTAACAAAACTTGTGTTACTTTATTTCACACACATCCCTGGAGATTTTCAGTCTTCAGGCATGGAAATATATTACAAAATTCGTCCATCTTGAAGAAAAGAAAATGACTTTTTTGTAATCCTCTCAGAAGGTAGTGTTTGTAGTTGATCCCCATGTGCCTTCTTTGTAGTTGGGGAATTTTCTTTTGTTTGTTCACTTGGAATGAAAAAGACCCTACCTATGGATGAGGCAGTTTAATGACTCAGAACTTTAATCTTAAACAGGGCAATTGAGCAAGTTTACCCAAAGCCCCTAGACTACCAACTGCTCTTCATTTAGTGATCTGGCTCTGTTCCAGTTGCTTAACTCTCTTGCAGCTCCCTGCAGTTTGCCAGATGTGATATTCTGCTAGTAGTTCCTACTTCCATTTTGCAGATTATAGTAAACAGTTCATTTGTACCTGAAGATCCTGGAGATACGCATTAGAGGGTGAGGAAAAAGCCCATGAGGTAGACAGAAAGGAAGAAGAGCCTAGGAAGGAGTAGTAAAGTGTAGAGTGGATAAAAACTGATTATGAAAGGAACATATCTTAGATAGTATTGTTTTCTTTATGCTATGTTTTAGGGAGAAAAAGAAAGAACAAAAAAAGTAAATCAACCCAAATAATATAAAGGAAAACAAGTAGATATTGCAGAAAGAGAAGGAAAGGTAGGAATAAGTGCAAATATAGGTGTGTTATATCATTACTCTCGCAACATGTAAAAATTGTTCAGTTTCCAAAGTGCCTATATGTTAATATATATGACAAAAAATGTACATGGTGAAGTCTTCAGCATATAATTTTTATACCAAAATTTTCTCTTTTTACAAAATGTTAGTTCTTTTCCGCATATTTTAAACAGAAGTCTGTTGCAGTTTGCACAGAAAATAAATTTAAGGATGAAGAAAGTGTTGGTTCTTTATACTTCTGCAGATCCAGAATGAGGAGAGCCTTATTCTTTTTCTGGTCGTATGGACTGTGACAGAGATTACTCGATATTCCTTCTACACATTCAACCTGCTCAACCATTTGCCACACTTCATTAAATGGGCCAGGTGGAGATGTCTTTCACTTCAGTTTCTCATAGTTCCATGCATGCTGGCTTCACGCATGCTGAACTAACACACAGGAGAGCAGATGTTTGAGCGTTGGTTATGTGTTGGCAGAGTGCAAGTTCGTTGCTTTCTGTATTTGGGATTATAGATATTTGATTTAAAATGTTATAGGTATTTTAACTGAGGTTTTGGGTGTGATTTGTCCTTTGCTTTTCATGTCTTACGGTTTTGAATTTAGTTTTAATTTATTTTCATACTTTTTTTTTCTTTTCCTTCTGGAGTCATTTTTTAAAATATATAATATGACTCCTTGAATACGATGTTCAAAGTAAAGCATCTATTTAAGTCTTTATACCCTTCAGGTCTTTGAGATAGTGGGAGTTATGGTCACCCATTCTTTATTATTATTGCTATATAACAAGTTCTACTTTATCAGCTGTTCTGTAAATCTATTATTCACATAGTGAAACTAAATACTGACACAGTTTAGCCTGCATAAGAAGTGTGTTCTTTATCAAAACTGCTTTGATTTAGAAGTACACTTAAGGGGAATCACTATATCTGGTATATTACAGAAGCTGCATATTTATCAGGAGACTTAACTAGATGAATTGCATTTTCTATAGTTATTATATTAAAAATACATGCCCACAAAGATAGACATGCAGGTAATAATTTATTTAAAAGTTTGTGTTTGTTTGTTTTGCTCTATTTTTGTTTTATAGATAATGCAGTTCTCATACTTCTAATGCACTTCTCTGATGTGGCTGATATTTATGTATAATCTTTCTTTTTGCTAATACTGTAGGTGGTTGGTTTGGTCATGTTTAAGCTGCAAGCTTAAAAATAATGGAGTCCTGTTTCATTTTTTTTATGTAGGCTACAGGGAGAGAAATGCATGCAGAAAGTTCTGCATTGTCTGGCATGCTTTTACCATCAAGATAGTGTGTCTTGAATGAAGGATTTGGGGGTTTTTGTTTGTTTTGTTTTGTTTTTTATAGTAGACAGGGGGGAGGACTGACATTTTCACGGCAGGGATACATTGGGAAATATACTATAAACAAAACATTTGAAAATGAATTCTCTTTTCATAGACTCCAACATTTCCCATCAAGATTTGTGGAGAATCCAAATTTATCACAGTAATTTAGCACTCCCGAGAAGCTGGACCTTTCTAATCTGTAATTTGAAAAGATTTACCTATCCATAGATAACAGGACAGGTATAATCTAATTTTTAGAATTTTAGTGCAGATTTTTTTTTCCCCACTGCATAGAGACAATCTGTGTATAGGTGATGGTATCAGTTCTTCCTTTTATCTCGTTTAATCTCCTCTCTGATCTCAGAGTCCTCTGAGCCCATTGACTCCTACGAGGTTTCGTGTTCAGTTGCTGCAGTTTGTTTTGAAATATATCCCTTTTGGTCATGGCTTGTGCTTCGTGTGTGAGCTCAGCCTTAGGAACAGCTCGTGAGGCTGTGTTTGCATGGGACCTGTGCATAAGAGGAGTGCAAACCCTGTTGATTATGTTTTTTTTTTTTTTGGCCACCATGAATGTGGTCTGTGGCATACAAAACAAATTTTCTTCAGGCTGAATGCCTTCGGTTTGTCTTTTGTTTAGGCTATTTAGACTTTCTGGCTATTTTAAAATGCATACAGTAAATTGATGGCAATCTCACATTCTTTCATTTTACATTTCTGTTTCTACTTATACAGTATTATTTTGACTTTCTGTATGGCAGAAGGAAAACCAGAGTTCTTATGTTTCTCAACATTTTCACAATGTTCAAAGAAATTGTAATAGAAATAGCTGACCCAGTCTGTGGGCACTGTGGCAAGGATAAATTTGATAGTTTGAATTTGGCATCCAGTCCTGCTCTCAGTCCAGTCAGTGACAACAGGACCCAGACAAGTACATAATAAAAAGGACATTTAATAAAAAGGGCATTATTGGGGACTACAAATTTATGGAATTATTTTTGACTCTTTATTATTATAAAGGCAGACAAGCACCCTAACGTTTCTCTATTTTTGAAGAAAAGAACGGAGGAATAAAGTGTCCGCAGTTGTAAATGAAAGTAGCTCTATCCAAAGTAATTGTGCAGCTCAGGATGTGGTTCTTGTTTTTGCTACAGGAATTACTGTAATTTATTGCTGTGTCACTAATAATTACAAGAGGAAAATTTAAATTCATGTGTTTCTCACAAAGATTTTTTTTTTAACACAGATACAACTTTTTTATCATTTTGTATCCTGTTGGAGTTGCAGGTGAACTGTTAACTATATATGCTGCCTTACCATATGTGAAGAAAACAGGAATGTATTCACTGAGACTTCCCAACAAATACAATGTTTCTTTTGACTACTATTACTTCCTTATTGCTGTCATGTTCTCCTACATACCGTGTAAGTATTACTTAATTTAGTAACACTAACAGCGTAAGAAACAATTGTCAGCAAAGTGATTTCAGAACACGGTCTCTGACTAACTTGCTGAACACTTCCTGCTCTAAAAGCCTGATTTCTGTTGCTCAAAGCTTTGCTTTATATTGATTTTTAGACTGAATTTTTCCATCCTGTTATGTTTCTCAAAACATAAGTTTTCTGAAAATTTTCAGTGAAAAGGTTAACAACATTTCCAAGAAGAGAGTTAAGTAAAAATATTTTTTGCTCATATACTAAAAGGCTTGTAATTGTTTCACTGAGAATTTCTAATGCTTCTCCTACTTGGAAGCAATTGTCCTTCAAGTTGTGTCAGAGATTTGGCTTCTTTTTAATATTAATATGCAGTTACATATCACTTCTGAAAATCACTGTTTGAACGTGCTTGGGAAAAACTTGTAGCAAAATTCTTCAAGACTCCATCTTCACAGAAATCTCCCAATCCACTGCCAGTCTTTTCTGAACAAACCTCTGTCCCCGTTTAACAGTGTTCATGACTTGCTGTCGTTTGTCTCATCCAAGTGTCTCATTAAGCAGTATGCAGAAGTGTATTTCCATCTAACTTATTTTCTTTTCTTCTTTGGTCCAGTATTTCCACAACTCTACTTCCACATGCTGCGGCAGAGAAGAAAGGTGCTTTATGGAGAAGTGATCATAGAAAAGGACGATTGAATCAACTCCTGTAACTATGGTGCTTTTAATGGAATAATGAGGGTAAAACCCCAAAACTTCCTCTGATTTTTCTGAGTCCAAGTTTTAAAACATGGAACAAGAATAAACAACTGTGCATAAAATAACATGGATTGTATTATTTTTACAGTTTAACATATCTTCAGACTTATGTTTTCATTCTTCACCTTTGGTTTTTAACTGTTCATTTCTTTAGTCAGAATCATTTTCTTATTTTTAGTAGTTTGACAAATAGCTTTAGCAGACTGAATGGTTGGCTGTTGTGCTTTTTGTTATGGAATCTGTAGCCTTCATCAAAAAAGGGAGAGTTAGCAAGTTGTACTGGAAGTGAGTCTTCCGGAAAACAGAACTTAAATTAGGTAATGATGTTTTTCATAGACTAGGTGGCTTAATGTTATCTTTCCTATTTTAATATGTTAAATCTTTATTTTTTATCAACATTTAGTATATCCTGAACCTCTGAGAAAGTATCATTAGGAGCAGTTAGTTTAAACAAAAGATGAGATCATAGTTATATTGGACTTGGATTAGTCAGCTATGCTAAATAATACCTTTACATTATAAATACTGTCAGCACATTCAACATTATCTGACTTACAGGATCATATCATAGAATTCTGAAAGTTTATCTTAAAAGAGCTGAATTCTTAATTGTTATTACAAATTTAAATCTCTACATTTTTATTTGTGGTTTAATGGAAATATAGGTTAGTAGATTTTTTATGGTAAAAAGTTTGTGCTGTGGGATAGTCTTGATGTGCCTACCTTTCTCTAGTCAATGACTGAAATAAGACTTGCATGTTGGATAAAACTAATTGTCGGCATGGTTCCTATTCTAAGTCCAAAAAGGTATGCAGAAAAAATATGGCATTATATTTAGGAAATGTAGCTATAGTGAGAGGTTTTATTTTTTATAATTATCTAAGTGGGACAAAATGTATTTGAAATACTTAAGATGTAAGTCATGCTTTGTATGAGCACATTATACATTTTTTATTTCTCCTTCCCAATTAATCTTTTATGATATGATGACCTAATCCTATTTAAAATCTTCAGTAATCTGTAAGTTATCTGTACCATATATTAATAAAATTTGTAGATGACATTACCCTAACCAAACCTGAGTGGGAGAAGTCAAATAGTAGATTAATTTAATATAAACCAGAATGACATACAACCTAAAATAACCAAAGACAAGGTTATGCATTTGAGGAAATTTGGATACTTATTGAGAAAGAGAAGTTTGAAATGTGGTAACATGGTAAGCAACCACATGTGCTGGTATAGACAATGAAGTTGCTTCTGGCACCGCTAATGTTGAAAGAGTAATGTAGATGTGCTGTATCAAACAGTTGGAAATAAGAATGCTCTTAATGTGACTGGTAAGGAATATTGTTGTAGAATGTTGCTGTACCTTCTGGTTACACTAGGAGTCAAGAGTTGAGTCAATTCTCAAAAAGGTCTGAGAACAAGAACAGAATTGATTGAAGTGAAAAAGGAGTAGGAAAGCTTGTCATTAAATACGTACAGCCTTATGTTATATGACAAATACTTACAAAAGACGAAGGTGTAATAGTATGAAGGTGTAGTGAACACACATTTATATAAAATTGAAACAAGGCATATATATCAGGAAATGAGAATAAATTAAAAAATCAGGAAAGGAAAAGATCCTGTCAGAGAGCACTGTTAGGTCCTGGAATGATGCAGCAAAGCTTATCAAAGCATGCAATTTCTTGGAAGGTTTTAAGTCAGATGTAATATTAGGAAATAATCTTGCTTTGGCGGGAGTTTGAACTGCGTGCCTTCCATTTCTAGCTTCTATGTTTCTATAACAATAGAACTTTTTTCTTTTTTCTTTTTCTTTTTTCTTTTTTCTAAGTGTAATACACCTTTTCTGGTGTATCTGATGATTTAATAAAAAGCAGGACTTTATTATGCCTCTATCTTCCCAATACCATTTTATGCCTTAAATATGTGTTATTTATAGATCTCTGTTACATTAGTTCCATTTTAAATGACAGGTGGACTGTGGATTTGAGATGAAATAATTGTATTTCTGACAATTTGAGAAGATATATTCTTTGTACGCCATAGAAGAAAAAATCAGGCAAGATGCTTTAAGTTATTATTTTTTTATACACAGCTGGAATTATTCAATTTCAAATATAAACCACACTTACAGTACTGATTCAGAAAATATGTATTATACATGTTCAGACTAGCACTTGCATTTGTCCAAGCTGTTTAGCATTCTGTGTTATAAGCAAGCAGAAGTATCTAATCTTACTTACTCATATTTCATTAAATTACATTATTTATTTCTTTATTTTATACTGTCAGGGCAGCTCACTGAAGACCATGACTATCAATTTATTGAAAATGTATTGGGTACTTCAAGGGTCTGATTTTTAAATCTTCTTTTGCATGAGTGTTTCCCACAGATACTGTCCTTGTAATCATTAAAATGAGTATGTGACCTATTATATTGTATTGCAGAGGTTGCATTTGTTCTGAGTGTGGTCTAAGAACATTATTGTATGGAATTCAAAGAGGCATTTCTCTATCCTTTTGTGCTTGTGACATGAAAAAAATGCAGGACTATTCATTATAGCATTTTTGAACTTTTATGAAGTACTCATGTACAATAAAGGTAGTGATATAACTTTTAAAGTGATTTACAGTTGCAGTAGTCAAATAGACTGAATTACATTTGAATAAAACTGCAGCTAACAGTTATGTACAGTATTTTATTCAGTGGCACATAGACTAGAGGAATTATCATATAGATTAATTTATGTGCCATATACTTCATAAAAAAAAAAGTTCTTCCTCTTCCTTTTCATTTGAAGACTTTCACTGTACCCTCGGTATTTATCTTTTTATTTTAAACTTAATTAAATATCTTCTGTAAGATAGTGAGAACTGCAGGTAAAATCCTGGCTAATCAGATTTTACCAATGACTTCAGACGGGCCAGAGTTTATGCTATATAGTCTACTTAAACTTCAGCATAATGTAATGAAATATTGACTTATTCTAGGCAATGGGCATTAAAAAAAAATGTGATTTTCATATGGTGCTGCTTTTCCAACTTTTATTTGACATCTTTCTTCATCTTTGTATTCATTTCTGCAGTTGCTCATTATTTTAAGCATTGAAAACCTTTTTAGGAAAGGCCAGGAACATATTCAAACATCAGCCTCTGATGTTTTGATGTAGTCATTTAACAAATCATTCATATAAAAGTGTTCCTAAATTGCACTATATATGTCTTCTTAAAAGAAGCGATATGGAGTATGAACTTGTAAAGCTGATCCATGACAATGTATACAAATAGACATTTGGAAGGAAATTCCTAGCCATCAAATGACTGTGCATGGTAACACTGCATTTTAAAACAGTTTGATTTCTTAACGTAGATACCTTTTTTCTTCTTTCTTTTTTTGCTTCTTGCCCCACTTTTTTTCCTCCCTTTTTAGTTCCCTCTGGAAAAGGCTGTTCTGGATCAGATAAATTAAATCAGCTCATTTCTCGTTTCACAGCAGCGTGCAGAATGTGTAAAAGCCAAATCCCATCATCTGGCTAGGGCTGATGCAAAGGGATAGGAGATTGAGAACGCACATCCTGCACATCAGCTGCTAGAGAGGGTCAGTGAGGCCGTTATGAGCAGCACTTGGTAAAGGTCGTTTCTCTCAGTTCTCCCTCTGCAGGGTTTGAGAAGAGGGGCAGCTCAACCCACCCTCCGTCCCTCGCCAGAGGAGCTAAGGTGCTCAGCTGGTCAGGGCCTTCTGCACAAAGCGGGTGTTGCATCAAGGAGTTTTTTGCTCTTATTCATATAAACGTGTGTTGCCTGAAATAATGGTATGCCTATGCCAAGATAGCTGTGTCACCATATTGCTCTCAAAATTATCAGCCTTGCAGAATTTGTACAGGAAGCTGCATCTCCTGATTCCTATTCAGTAACATTAATAGCAGTTAGCCAGGTTCGTGTCAGTGGACAGAATGCAAATAGTTAACAATGGGTTGCATGGAAACTTTTTTTTTGACTAAAGTGAACCTACCTTTTCTTATGCAGGAATAAACCTGCATTTTAAATCTAGGTGTAGCTACTTCTCTGACTGGTGTTTGAATTCATCACAGGAAGCTTCCTCAGTGAATATTTAAATATTTCTGTGTTTATTAAATATGTTACAATGAAAATAAATCATGGTATTCTCAATAAATTGCAAGTTAAAGTAGATTCTATTTTAGCAGTATTTATGAATTGAGTTCTAAAGTAATCTGAGGGGGAGAAAAACAGAAGGGAAAATATACAAATGTGTTTTATGCACCATACAAGAGGGCTTCATAAACCACAGTCTCCCAGCAGGCAAGCTGGCTGCAGTTGCATATAAAGGACTGGCTAAATATGTTATTGAAAAAAAACATTGAAAGCTTTTCTAGAAGTTAAATTTTGTTTCTTTTTTGTTTTTGTTGTTCCTTTAAAATATTCTCAAAGATACTTTATTATCAAATAGTTTACAATATAAATTCTTGTTGAACTTGTAGGTGATTTTGTGTAGTCATTAAAATTAAAATTAGTGTTTGTTATTATAGCAGTGCAAGAAACAAACTTCTCAGATGATTGCTGCGGAGCTCTTGCTGCGTTACCTTGCTCAGACAGATTTCCACATTGGTAGTACATACTGTGCTTTCCGAGGCTGTGCAAGTGGCACATTAACATTTTGCACGTTAACGTTAGACCTACCTTCATGACTGCACTTCTTAACAATATATGGTGCTATGTATCAATAATATTGGTGCAGACGTTAGAGTATGTGGTAATTTAAGTTGCTGATAACTTTCTAGTGGTCCTTGGTGCCTTCAACAGGACTAAAGGCTTTATAGATGTTTTTAGGTGCCTGACATTTTAAATTCTCAGGCTCAGAAGATGTGATCTTGTGAATTCTTAGGTCGCAATAGTCAGTAGTACTGCCGACAAAGTGAACTGTAGCAAGATAAACTGTGGAGAACCTGCTTTCTGGGTAGAGCTAGCTCTGTTACGGGATCTTGCTATGGTGTTCAGGCCTGCAACTAGCTGGTAGTAGGTTTGGAGCCTCTAAAATATATATTATTTGCTATGTCATGTGTCAGCTGAAAGGTGATTTTTTTATTCAAAGTTCTCTTGCTTGTCTGTTCAGTTTTGAATGTATTTTATGCCATTTCAGTTGGTAGTTTTGTAAAAGTGTAAGTAGAGAAAAATTTGTCTATCATATACAAAGTGTATCATATACAAAGTGTACATAAGGTTTCTTAATATAAACGCACTGCAGCTGCTCATTAATGTATTTGTTATTTTTTTTCTCAACTGCATTATCACAGCAGTTTATACAGACAGGAAAATATGAAAGATGATTTAATAATTTATTTGCAAAGCTTAAAAGATTTGTTTAGCTATAGATTCCGATACATGTTTTAGAGATCGTTAATACTGTAGCATTGTAGAAATTCATCATCAATTAAAAGATATGTTCTAAACTGTCTTCTATTGATTTTTTTTTTTTGGTAACATATCAAAAATCAGTCTATACAACTGTTAGGAGTATGACACCAGACTGGTACCTACAAATACTGTGTTTTTTACTTAGGATTATTTCATAATTAATCTTTAGATTCAAACTGTAATGTATCTACTATTATCCCTTTTACATTTCCTTAACATATATTCCACTAGAAAAAAAAGAGGGAGATGGATACATGTTAGTAGCAATAAGGGTTTATTTTCTCTTCACAAGAGGAAAACCTTCAGGGCATTGAAGAGAATGCATAGCATCTGCTGACGTCTGTGAGGACAATCCATGATAATGGCCCTGAAATAAGTGTTACAACAGTGGATATTTCGGTGTTCCGGAACACAACTTTTTGTGGCAGTTCCAGTGGAAGGGGGGAAGCAGTGAGCATCCCCTGCGTGTCCACGGCTGGGGACGAGCAATGGCACCGCAGCGGGAGGATTCTGTTGCTATGACAGAAAAATAAACTGATACGTGAGCATTCACACCTACTCCTTTCGAATTAGGAATCAAGTGGTTGTAACACCGAGGAGATTAACTGCATATAAACGCTAAATCCTGTTAGTCAGATGTATTACAATGGAGAGAAAGAACTCCTCATCTGAAAGTTGCAGAAGTAGCCTTCTCATCTGAGGATGCAGGACAGGATTATTTCGTTCTGCCCTTTTACCACAGTAAAATCACTCCGATTTTGATAGAAGATAATGGAAGAATGTCCAATGCTTCCAACAGGCGCAGGATGGGACGTTAACAGTCAAGTATTATGTTCTATGTTCAGTGGAAATCTGGATTTACCAGGAAAGGGGTGAACAGTAGCCTCCTTGTCAGCGCTGCCGGGTGCAGAGCGCAGGCTGCTGTGTGTCGGCTGTCGCACGGTGCCTCACCTGCCTCCCGCGTTCCCAGGCTGGCTGCATCCCATCGCTGCTCCTTGGGGAACGGGCCAAACGGCCAGAAAATCGCCAGCATGACACCACCGTTATATTATGCTAATCTGAATTCAGTAGAGTCATAAAAACTCACTTTACATGTCTGCAGAAGTATCTTTTATTTCCAAAATTAATCTAAGCCCAGTGACACATCCCATTAAAAATAGGCAGGGCAGATCAGGGCTCGCAGCTGCTTTGACATTCCTAGCTAGGAATGCTGCTGTCACCGAGCAACTCTCATTTTTGTGTGCTCATACTACTCTCATAAAATGGCACTTTGCCTGCTCTTAAGTGGCTGTCCCAGATTCAGTAGAACAAATTGCAAATGACAAGCAAGAAAAAATTCAGATGGGTAATGCTACTTTACACTCAAAGCACTCTCCGGTGCTCTACAGAGAAACCTAGGTGCGTAGTCAAATTTATGTGCCTTTTAATTCACTACATAATGCATAGTGTACTAGGAAGGACCTTCAGCTAATGAAGGAAAGGAACAAACGTGAATATCCAGGGCTGCAAATTACAATTTATTTTGTAAATTTAGGAAGACCATTGAGATTGACATACATTCAGGGACAAAACAGACACAGAACTGTGGGTCTTATGGCACACCTGCAGCCGTCTGAAAGTGAATATAACATTACTCCATGCATTCAAGAAGGAGGTAATATATTAATAAAATGTGGATGTCTGAAACTCTTGTCAGAAGAGGTGTCTCAGAGTGACCATCTGTGACAGGCTCAGTTGATTTAGCTTTTGAATCTTCATATCATATCAAATAAACTACAGAACAGTCTCTCTTTAAAAAAGATCATCTTCAAAAAAAATCCTCTAGAAGTTCCTAAATAAAAAATCTAATATTTCATAAGATATAAGCCCTCTTTTGAACATTTTCATACTCTATAAGCAGAAATAATTTAAATCAGATGTGGAAGTTCTGTGTGCTTACACAGTGCTTCAAAAGCTTTTGCAAATCTGGAGGCAAAGTCCAGGTAATAAATGTGCTGTTACTGAATCTTTAGAAAGTTGATAATATCTTAGGGTTAGTAGGAAGGAAGCAGAGGCACTAACTTTCTCAGATGGAACAAGTAGCTCAAATTTCAATACAGCCTGTTCAGTTCTTTTTGATCCATAAGCAGGGTCTGCTGTTGTCTATTTTATTATGAATTTCAGTGTGTTCCTGGCTGATACTTTCTTTCTTTTTTTTTTTTTTGGAAAAAATCATTAGTTACTGATCAAGATTTGCTACTGTGATGTGCAAATCTGCTCAGAAAAAAAAACATTAGTGCATAGTTTTTGAATTTTTCAAGTATTTTTAATGGAAAGATCTAGCCACGCTAGATAGTGCTGCCATGATATTTTCCATTTGTTACTAGATCAAAACGAAGCTACTTTTTGAATGATTATTGATTACTGTTATTTCTCCACAATTATTTTTTTTCTGTGGGAATGAGCATATGGTTTAGAAGGTTTTCTCAGTTGTCTCAGAGCCCTGCTTCTTTACAGACCTGTAAGCAGTCCACAGTCTGCATCTGGAAAAGCACTACAGTTTGGTACCCCTACATTGATGCAACTGCTGTATTATTTAGAAGAAACTTAATTATCCTGATAAATTCCCTCCTGAATAATATCCCTATTAAGAGGGCTTTGGTGGCGGGGGGGAGGGATGTCTTTTTATTGTTTTTTATCCCTGGGTAGTTACTTAGTAATTATGACATTACCTACTGGATGTGCAGCTCCTGGGCTTCTGCAGTTGGCACATGCGTGAGTTCTACCTTGAGTTCATGTCAGTTTTATAGCTCACTTTCGTGATCATCACCTTTGACTCTTGCTTGGAAATGTTTGTGGGAAAGACACAGTGATTTCACCTTCTATCTGAAGTGAAAATTTCACTTCAGGATATCAGTCTCAGGGCATGTTTAAGCATGATTTTACATTTTACCTTGCTTCCTTCTGGTCTGTGCGGGCTCCTGCTGGAGACTGAATAGTCACAAGATCTGCAGTAAATGTCAGGTCTTGGTTAGTGCTGTTGTTTCAGTCCCCGAGGCCTTTGAACACTTGATGCCTTTCAGACATATAATCCTTGCGCTGCTCAACAGCACGACATTCAGAGCCTTTCCTATCTGAAAAGTTTCCTTCCCACCCTGGAGCAAGACTATGGCCCATTCAGTACTCTTATTCCCAGTCATCGCTGCCTCTTGCTCCTTGGCACTGCTGCCTGGATGCATTAGGGGTCAGTGTCCTGTTTCCAGGCTCCAGAAGGGAGTCCAGTATTTGGTGCTAGAGGAAGAGCAGGTGGCTCCATCCATGTGCTGAGGAGAGGATATGGGATATACATTTAGGATACAGACAAGGACACTGAATGTGTCTGTGTTGCAGTGGGCTCTGAGAGAGCAGCTGTGCTTGTGACTGTTACAAGCTTGCTAGGTAGCCCGTGGTACTGAGAAGGCAGAACCACAGAATGCCTAAGGTTGGCAGGGACCTCTAGAGGTCTCCAGTCCAACCCCCTGCACACGCAGGGCCACCTAGAGCACGTGGCACAGGGCTGCATCCAAGCGGGTCTTGAAGATCTCCAGAGAAGGAGACTCCACAACCTCTCTGGGCAGCCTGTGCCAGGGCTCTGTCACCCTCACTGTCAGGAAGTTCTTCTTTAAGTTCCCGTGGAACTTTTTATGCTTCAGTTTGTGGCCATTTCCTCTGGTTCTGTCAGTGACCACCACTGAAAAGAGGCCAGCCCCATCCTCCTCACTGCCTCCCTTGAGGCACTTATAGACACTCATCAGGTCCCCTCTCAGCCTTCTCTTCTCCAGGCTGAACAGGCCCAGCTCCCTCAGCCTCTCCTCACAGGGCAGATGTTCCAGGCCCCTGATCATCCTCGTGGCCCTGCGCTGGACTCTCTCCAGCAGCTCCACATCCCTCTTGTACTGGGGGGCCCAGCACTGGACACAGTACTGCAGGTGCAGATACTTGAGACTATTTCACTGGTAGTTGGCGTAATTAATATACGTGTTCTCTTTTTTGCCTGAGGCACACTATGCATCTTTAATTGCACAATTTATAGGGGCTCCTTATTTTATATGTTAAAAGAGCTAACACCTTCCTCCAGTACTTTAATGCAGCTTAATTCTGAGGTGTCAAGAACTTCTTGGAAGAGAAAACTCCTTAGACAGATCTAATTCCATCTTGAGAGCTTGAACATTTCATGCAGCACAGGCTCAGGATTTTGCATACCCTTTGTAAATAGTTCTGACAGCTAATTTGCTTCTCTTTCCCATATTTCTCATGCAAAAAGCTGTTGCAGCATCGCCTGTATCTTCTAATTCATTGTGTGCTATATATTCTTATTACATGAAATAAAGTGTGTATGGAATAGAAACGATGACAATAAGCTTAAAGCGTTGATCAAATCCATTGTCAGCTGCAATCTTCTGTGGCAATCATGGGAGGGTATCTTGTATTAATGTTGAGATTTCTACTGTTCTAGCAGCTTTAACCTTCTGTTGGATTATAGTCCCATTTAGTCGTATTGCAGACCCATAGCCTGTCTCCAGCAATGATATTTCTTCAATGTGTATTTCAGGTTTTTCTGGGTGGCTGTGACTGTTGTACATAAATATATTAAAAATCAGAGGACATTACCTAGTATTTCATCTGACCATGGTATTTCAACTGACTATTACTCTCATTTTGGTGATGTTAAGTATGGTTCTTTTTTTTTTTTTATCAATGAATGCTTAGCATCAAAACCGTGTGATCTACAACAAATACTGAAATACTGTAAACCTTACACTGGGGAAGGGGTTAAGTTACATTTTCCGCATTCTATTAGCAAGTCTAAGACTGGTAACAGATGCACACTGAATGAGAAAATTAGGTACGCTTCAAAGTGAGCTGCAATCAAGCTGCTGCTTCAGTATTTCTCGCCCAGAAACCGCAGGAAGAGAATTACTGGTCTCCTGATGATGGTAAATGCCCTCCGAGCATTACCCAGGCTAACCAGTACTGTTTCCTCTTGCAGCTCCTCTAGCATGGGGAATTGAGGAATAATTATCATGTAAGCATATGGAGCTGTAAATAGCAATTATTCTTTAGGTGATCAAGAGATCAGGGTCTTAGATTTCACAGCCAGATAGGTTTATTATTCACTGTCAGTCTAGAGATACAGATAATGGTACCAGATCCTCTTCTGCTGTGACTCCATCACACTGATTTACACAAAAGAGCTCTTGAAGAGAAATTGTGAGAATGAGTTCTGCAGCCCGGGAAGCAGTGGGTCCAGAGGTGGAGAGGCTGTGGGCTGCCAGGAGACACCGGCTGAAAGAGGCTGTCGAAGGGAGAACATGGAGTGACGCCTGCCAAGCCGGGAAAGCGGGAAGTGGCCACAGGGAGCAAAGGACAGGAAGGAGCTCCCCATTGCTAAGTGCGTGGTCTGCAGGAAAGATTCGCTGGATCTTCTGCCTTGCAAAAAAAGGGAGAGGGTTTCTGGAGGAGGAGGCAAGGAACTAATCAGATTCAGACTTCAGAATGTCTCAGAAATGCAGTGTCATTCAGTGTGATCCCGCTGTGTTAATTTTGCTCCACTTTATCACTTACACGATGGCATCTTTTATCTCAAATTAATCTATCCAAGTTGCCCGATATAAGCAATGGAATGGAAACCACTTCTGACATACCACATTGCACAGGGTGAAATTTCCTTCTATTTGTCAGCTGGAGCTTTGACTTGGAATGTGCAGAACAGTGGCAGGAGCTGGAGCTGGGCACCAGCTGACTCCTTTTCTTGGCGGGTGCCCATGTCTGTGTGCTGGGTGCCACCACGGGAGGATTTGGTTCATTCTGTGCAATTTGCCAAGAGGTTAACCCTGACTTCTCTCAGCTCTGCAGGGTGAAAATTCTCTAAGATCCATCTGAAACATCTAAATGGCCATTTCTTGGAAATCTCCAAAGTAGGCAGTTTTGCTAGCAATAGAGCAGTTCACAATCCCTGCTCGGGTGATGTTATTTGCAGGAGAAAGGAGTCTGGAGGATCAGTGTTCACCTTCAGACTCATCTAGCCTCCAAATCTCCTCTGTCGCAGGGAGAAGACCTTCAAAGGACACCCAGGCAGTGCCATGAATCCAGGCTCTTGCCTTAGTTCATCACTATAAGCTGAAACTTTCAACCTGGAGATAGAGACAGATAAAGATACTCACACTTCTAGCATCTCACCCTTCTAATTCTTCACCAGTACACCCCCTGGAAAGTGCAACCAGTTGAAGGAACCATATTTTGTTCTCAAAAGCTTAGAAAGAGTCTTCACTTGGTGACAGAAAGAAATGGAATGAAAAAAAAACAGGATGAATTGACACTGACATGATTGACCTCTGGGAATTGACACGACAGTGACATGATTGGAGTGGGATTTAACAGCAGTATACAGTAAAAACAAACTCCTTCCCAAATATGAATGCTGATCATACATCTGAGGTAAACAGAAGATGCCTGTGTTTCCCGATTTCTTCTGACACTTGAAGAAGTGGGCCAGATGCTCATTTGGTAGGAATTCACATAGTGCCATAAAAGCTAAGTTGCTGCTTTATACAACTGATACATCCCCTCTATGCGTATATGAAATATGCCGTGTGTATTTCCTTTCCTATATTGTTTAAGTTTTCCGATTTAAATTTATCTAAATTCTCTAGGCTTTGAAGCACTGAAAAGTGTTCAGTGACTTTCTCATTTCATTGTATTTGGCCTTACACGGGTTTGAGACTATGCTGAAGACTTGATTTTTTCCTCTCCATTGTGAGTGAGACTCTTCTGATATTATACTGTTTTTACAAAGAATTGATGCTGTTTATTGAACATAAAATTAAAAGGTGCATTAAAAAACAATGATAATAATGATAATTTGTTTGTAGAAAAATAGCTTTTCTGACAGAAAAACACAAGGAGTTATTGACCTAAGTATCAATTAATGCTTTTTAAATGCTTTATTTATTTCAGAATATTGTAATGCAGGGTTAATTTGGGCTAAGAGAAGATAAAATTCACAGTCAAGATACAAGCTGTGACTTGACAAGAGGTTTACTAGCTGCCATAAGCAGATCAGTGTCTGCGATAGTGAGAATCTAGGAGGAAAAGATATCGTAGAACTGACCTTCAGAGTTTGCCAGTGCAATTGCAGTCAGTGAATATTCTTTCTGTAATAGTAATATTCCTACTATAGTAGCAATATTTCTTCTGTAAGACAAAGAGGCAGAAATTGTCATTCTTGATAGCATTGACTGCTCCAGGCTTGGAAAGTACTTCTTGGAAGCAAATATATGCATTTGTATATATTAATATATTCAGACATACACATTCTCACTCACATATATAAGTAGCAGTACAGTGTATTGAAATGCATTTCAGCATGTCAGAGGAGCAGATCTATGATAAAGACTTCACCAGTTTATCATGCTTAGTTGCCTGCTTATGTCCCCTGCCAAGTCCTTTCTGGGAAGCTGTAAAAAGAGAATTATTTGCTGGCTGTGGTTGGACTTGACTCTGTTCCCTTATTACTACTGTACTCTTCTCTGCAGGGGATCATTTTACATTTTCTTAATTGCAGAGACAGCTTGTGGTGTTGGCAGTGGTCGTACTGAGAAATGGATTTTAATGAAGTATAGTTCTCTTACTCCACTGGAACTTAGGCAATCACCAGTTGAATGATAGTGTCCTGTCAAGATAATGCTGACAGCTGTGTCACCAAAGGAAAAGATTTATTTGGTACCTATGCTTTTTATAACAAGATTGTGCTATAAAAACGTCTTGCCATATTGCTTTATGTTTACTTGCATGTTCTGTTTGAGAATATTGTTACTTGGAAGTAAAATGAAAGGAAAGTTACTGACTGGACTCTACAGTGAGATTCATCTCACCTAACTTCAGTTTTCTATTCTGCAGACATTTACAGCTGAACTGGTCACCCAAGGCTCCTTTTCAAGTCAAGAGAAAGAAATAGGCACTTTCAGAGCATAATTTATTTCACCCATTGTAGACATCTCATTTGGATTGAGTTGAACCACACTTTGACTATTAAGGTAGCCTAATGTAGCTGACTCTGCAAGTATTATTGCTGCAAGTACACTGATAATTCCTCCTAATTCCATGCTTTTCATAGGTAAACTCATGTAGAGAAATCTGGTTATATCCCCATTGCATAGCTCTTTTCCTGCAGATACTCTCCAAAATAGATCATTCTCCAACACTTCTGAATTCCAGATGGGACTAATGGAGAAAAACTTTTGCAGATAATCTCTCAAAGTGGGAAATCAATCTCAGTTTTGAATTTTCTGTCTACCAGAAGGTTCAAAGTCCTGTGTCTCCTAGCATCACTTCCTAAGGAATGACACATACGTGACTATACTTCTTGTTGGTGCCTGTCCCTGCCTCTGCCACATCAGCTTTTGAAACCAGTTGTGAATTTGGCAACATTTAAGAGATGTAGTAACCTTACAAAGACTTTATATTCCTAGTTTTGGGGTTATTTTTTTCAACATTGGTGTGTAACTAGAGAACAAAATGTGTGTTGTCAGCAGAGAAAGACTGTAGCACCCTCTTGGAGGTACGTATTTTGTTTGACTCTGTGCTGGTTGAATTGAGGTGCACGTTGTCTGCCCTGCCAACGCTAACAGGCTTTGATCAACGCACTCCTCTGTTTAGCTGAAAGAAAGCAAGAATTTCAGAAAGAGAGCAGAACCTAAGGCCACTGAGGCAGAAAGAACAAGACCTGGATCTGTGGCAAAATTGTGACTTTTCTGGTGCCACAATTCAAGGAATCAAGGTTTAGTTGAAGCCTTATTAACTGAATATTATTCCTAATGATACATAATGTTGTAAATCCCACTCCAAAACCACAAGAGGACTAGGAATATACCAAGGACTATGATTTACATACTGCTCATAAACTAGAGCAAGCAACTGTCTTGCCTTCACCTACAACATCTTTTTCTGCAGTCCCCAATTTTCTACTGTGAAATCCGTTTAGTATCCCCCTGAAACACTTACAAGTCTGAAGAAAATGAAATCCATCTGCTAGTCCGTTTAGGAGACTGAAAAGAGGTCATCTCTGCTGCCTAAGTATTCTCCAAATGCTACGCTTGATGAATCTACTTAAACATTTTAATGAGAGCAAAAGGTGTAGACAGGCTGTTTCTCCGAACAATTTAACACATGAACTATAGAAAGGTCAACAGCGGAAACTTTGTGCAACACACGTTTTGTTTTGAATGGAATCAAACAGAACTGAGACTGAAACTTCTATAGGAAACAGAAAACGTGTTTCTGCTGAGGGAACAATGTTCTGCAATAAGGGCACCACCGTAGTCTGCCTGAAAGTAGCTCTCCCGAGGCCTGATGCATCCACAGAAGTCGTTAAGTAGATTGATTTTGGAAAGCAACCCCTCATGCTGCTTTTGTGATGATTGAATTTAAGATCTATGTTTCAGTTTTGTTCACTGTAGTGGTTTTGGGGGGCTGATCTAGAAGTGTTCTGAGCCAGGGTGTTTAATTCAGTTGTGTGTCTGCTAAGCAAACTAATGTATGGGCAAGAAGGACTTCAAGAAAAGGAGAAGAATTGAATGTCCCACTTGTCAGACTGCTTATAGCCAACCTGAACAACTGCTTAAAATCAGGCTGCTGTCAATATCCTGACTAGTAATTTAAACTTCTGCAGTTATTTGTTGAGTTAATCTTCTTTGATGAGTGTTCAGAGCATCTCATAGATCCCTGAAATGCTCCATTCACGCCCTAGGCTGCTCTGCTTGGTCTTTACTCTCTGTTCCTTCTCTGTCCTGAGAAGTCACTCGACTTCTCAGCTGTTCTTGAATCTTTGTGATTCAGCTATATCTCCTTTTTCCTTATTTGTTTCTATAAGGAACTAAAACTCTTTGTTTTTTCCAGTTATGACTTTTCTAACTGAGAAAGAACCACACTGGAAGAAGAAACTTCATAAGAGACTATTTGCTGTTATACTTTAAATTAATCTTTCTAGGCCTATAAAAATGCTTCAGATCGTGCAAGCTTTATCATTATATATTTTCTATATAATCTGTTGCTTTCCATTATGTTATAAGAGTTGTTAATATCTCTTTTAAAGTCCGGTTGCTACATAATCAGGTGGTGTCTTTCTGTTAAATAACAGATAGTAATGCCAGTATCACGAGTAGTGCTCTGTAGTTAGTGCTTTACTCACTAGTCTATTCAAGCGTTCTTTTGGCAATTTCACTGCTGTTTCCCAGACAGGCTTTAGACTGTGACTTCTAAGCTTTTGAAAAGCTCCCAAAATCATAATCATGTGGTAGTGAATTATTTATCATTACCGTAGTTGCAGTGTGGAGGCCAATATATAAATATGGGATTGTGTCTTGCATTGTCACACTGCTATTTCAAAGTAGTGGGAATAATCATCCAGATGCAGTATATATATATTTAGCATAAATAAGTTCATTTCACGCTATATTGAACACTATGCATAAAACATGAATCTCTTCTTTATGTTTTTAACAGCAACAGTATTTTCTGTTATTTCATTTCTGTCCTTTGTCTGCTTGCTCTGAAATAGGTTTTTTGTTCACTAGTTCTAGACCCTTTTGTCCTTCATTCTTTCTAACTGTGCTTTTGCTTTCTATCTTCATGGTCTTTTCTTTTACTTTTTAATGAGACTGGGTATTTGACCTGTTTTCCACCTTAGAACAGATACAGCTGTCGACTCTATAAAAATGAATTTTCAAGACAATGCTGCCCTTTCACATGAGGCTCTCAGACACCCACCACACCAATCATTCTGCTTGAGCCCAGCATGTCAGAACCAAGTTTTTGCTTTGAGATCTCTGATCAGCTCAAGTGTCAATATCAAACTAGTACAAACTTACACTTGATAAGGGTTCTGTCTTTTATTGAGACATCCTCCTCACATGATTCCCTTTTGAAAAAATCTTTTTCACTGGAGTATGAATGACTTGTTCCTTTACAGATACACTAAGTCCTGACCTGCAAGCTTATACAAAAAGCTTTTGCTTCCAAATGATACGGTTCTGGCCAAAGTCTGGATGCTGATGGTGTTGAAAGGAAGCACAGAGCTGAAGTGATCTTTAAGGTTGTTTCCAGCACACTGTCTCTGATAGCGTTTTTTAATCTTCAGGCTGCAGAAACCTTGGAAGACCTTAATTTTCTCTGTCTTTCTATATTTCTATCACTTATGGATTATTTTTTTACTCTAATGTGATATTGTGTTCTGTTCTCTGTAACTGTTGTAATCAGGCCTGGTTCTACTTTGCTGATGTTAAATTCTGATTTTTCTCAGTTTATATCTG
The DNA here is from genome assembly GCA_013389825.1 of Crypturellus undulatus. NCBI lineage: Eukaryota > Metazoa > Chordata > Aves > Tinamiformes > Tinamidae > Crypturellus > Crypturellus undulatus. The sequence continues at coordinate 678,215 of VWPW01001902.1, forward strand.
TTCTGTTGATTAGATCTTTTTGTGATTTTGATATCTAACCCCCTGTTATAATTTGCTCTGATGCGGTGATTACAGTAAGAGTATATGATTTTTTTTAGAGTTAAGTTTTAAATCTCCTGAAAATGGCTCAGAATTTTCTCCCTCTGACTGGTTTCTCCTGTAAAACTGCTGTCTTTCAAGAGTGCTTTTCTTCCCTAGATATGAAATGCAATTTCAGTGTCTTTGGTGATGTTTGATTTTTGGCTCAGACTTCAAACTTGTGACACTTACCTATGCAAACCTAACTAGAGGAAAATCTAGTGCCTCTTTCTCAGCAATATTAAAAAAAATACCTGCCTCAAGGCCATCTTCTTCTTGTTCCATTTCCAGAAAATATGATGGTTATTTTTTTTCCAGTTATCCTGATACACTTCTGTAAAATTTCAGCTTTCCCGTAGTTTATATCTGTCTCTTCTTGAAATACCTTGTTTTTGAGAACAGTCTCTTAGTTTGGGACCTCCTTTTGTTTATTCTTTCACTCCATGCATCATGGGGTATTCTTTGATTTAAGAGGTTCTGAAGAATTTGAAGCTACAGCTTTTAAGCACAGTGAGCCAAGAAAAGGCAAGAATAAAGATAATGTGAAGAACTAGTAGATGAAGAAAGGAGAGGAAGCCACCCAGACCCTCTCATCCAAACTAACTGACAGTATTGCTCCAAGCCAGCATGTTTCAGTCTCTGTAGTGGTCTATGACCCTAATATGCCTGATATCCACGATTTATAATCATGGGCACTCCAGCAAAACTTCATCAGGTAAGTCAGAAACACTTTAAAGAACTATTTTGGAAATCAAGAACAGTAATATAGATCTCTATACTAGAAAAAAAAGCATAGGCAATTATTTAAGCTGTTAGCAGTTAGAAGTAGTACATATATTAGTTGTAAAACACAGACCCTTCTCAGAAGGTGGTAGCCAGTTGTTTGTAAAGATATCAGTGGGAAGAAAGAGCAGCAGTAAAGCTGAGCTGTAGGATGACGAGGATCTGTGTGTCTGGGGCTGATGCTTCTTGAATTTGGAGGTGGGGGGAGTGGATGCGTGTGTGAGAGAGAGAGTTAAGCCTCAGGGCTCACATCATTAGCTCAGTAAAAATTGCCCCCCAAATGTGCCCTTCTATATTTGCAAAATGAACCAGACTAGTCACTACTGTGTTGTTAGCAGCAATAAATAACCTAAATAATGGAAATAAATAATGGAAAGGTTGTTATTGAAAGCCCTGAGACAATAGAGATGAAAGAGGCAAACTGTTATTTTCCCTGTTCAGAATCACAGCTATTTTGAATGTTGTACCATGTCGAACAGGAGGGAGGGCGACCTATCCAAAGCTCTGCAGGCACAGCTGACAGCAGGAGATGAAGCAATTTAATGGTGTGAAAGACAGCCTCTATAGATGAAATATGGAGGATTACGTGTCTGGAAGAAAGGAGATTTTGCATTTATTTTTCTTTTTCAAGTAGCTGACAATGATAGTAGCTGCAGGAGGCACCGGAGGCTGAATGAGGCTGCGAGAGATGGGTTTATCAGCAAATGACAGTAAATAAGAACAGTGACTTGAAAAGTCCCTAGGCCACGGGTGGCTCTAAGAATAGCAAAGTGGGACAACAAAAGCAAGAGCACGCTTTGGAAAAAGAAAAAGGACACCTGGCCATATCTGAACCTATTTTCAACTGATATATCGATGCACAAAGCAAAGATATGTTGCATCTTTTATGTGGCTATGGCAGACTAAAGGCTTCTAGTCAAACAAGAGCCTCCTGACGACTCCCCAGCTGCTGCCTTGCTGAGACAGTCTGGACCTTCCCTCCCCTCTGAGGGCAGCACCATTCGCTCTGGAGAGTATCTGTCTGCCTCAGAAAATACTTCTGCGTTAGTTTTCTGAGTATGATGATGACAGGAAAAGCATTCTATTTTTGCAGCTATAAGGGGTTTCATCAAGCCAGTGAGACACAGGCACCACAATTCACCAAAGTCGACAACAACTTTTGTTGAAGTTTGAATTTACAGACTTTGTAAACAGACCTAGATTTGTGTCTCGTGCTTTGGGTAAAAAGCCCTCTCGCCCCTTGGATAAACACCACTGCAATTTCATTTCCCTACTTGTTTGCTTTGTAAAGCTGGATTTTGTCAAGGGAAAGAAGACTATGATGTCAGATGTCCTGAAAACGTTTTATGCCACTGCCAAACCGAGAAAAAGTCCAGATTCAGGTCCTTTATATCAGAGATTTTTGTTCTGACTCTATGTGTGTTTAGTTAGTGTGTTTCTCTCTTTTTTTCTTTCTTTTTTTTTTTTTCCATTCATTTCATTGTGTGGATAAGGCTTCCGTTCTTCATTTTATTTTACTGGAGAATATTATAAGGGGCAATAGCAGCAGGGTGATTAGCAGCAGCGTGCGGATATGACCTCTGATTCTCATTGTAATTATCACGACACTGAATTCTGAAAATTTTGCTTATCACGACACTGAATTCTGAAAATTTTGCTCTGTGCCTTGAAATATGTGAAATCTTTAATTAAGATCCCTTAACATCACTGATAGCCGTTCTCCATGCAGACCTGGGTCAAGATATGAATACTCTTTTTGGTATTTCCCTCCTCTGCCTGAATATGTCACTAGAAATGAAATGTGGCTGTCAAATTTGTTAGTGACAAGGTGAATAGTAAGTCTTTCCTCTGCTCCCAATACTTTTAGTGTTAGTAGCACTGAGTTTGGCAGAGCTCCATAGTTTTCCCATTTCCTTTACAGTGAGCCAACATTCCCTGTAGTGTCAGGACAAGTTTAGAAGCAAGATGTACTCATCTGAACTTCATCTATGAAGAGATGAGCAGGTGCTCATAGTTGAGCTTTCAAGTCTCTGTATTCACCTTGATGTCTTTTTTCTGTCCGTCTGGAATAGAACAATTTTTGAATATTGGTGTTTAGAAAATCCCTACAGTTACAGTTCAGGAAATGCTTCACTCTGAGATTTATTCATCTGGGCAAAAATAAAATAGCAGAGAAGATAGGAACACAAGCAGTATGTGGAGTGATTAAAATAGGTGAAATAATTGTCCAGGAATATCCAGAATGCCTTCCAGCATGATAGCAGTCCACTTCAATATTGTGAACTCAGCAGGTTTAAACCTTTACTTATTTTGCAATATTGAATGATTTCCTATTATATCTAGGGAAGGAATAGGGTTCCCCTCTTGTAGAGAAGAGGCAGGGAAAGGTTATGAGGAATTACAAGGGAAGAGATTGGGAGCTGTGTGGGTGTATATAAGGCAGAATGCGTGGGCACACCGATGTACAAACTGTGAGCTCAGCCTTCGGGTTTTGAGCTATAAACGCTGCAAGCCTGCAGATGGGACCGCTGACACGCTCTGACTGAATGGGAAGCAGCAGAGGCTCTGTGCCGCTGCCCAGGTCCTCAATGGCATAAATCAGCAAGGCTCTGTCTGAATGGACGCCCACCCTGGCAAGCAGTGAGGTGCAATATGAGTAGATCTGTAAGAGTGAAACAGTTGGCACAGAGGATCCAATGTCCACACTACGCGGGGCAGGGAGGAGGCTACTAATGCCATTAGTGGCCGGAGCACATTCGGTACTGTTGAGGAGCACGTCCTCTGGTTTAATTTAATCTATAAGGAATCTAGCTTGAGTACCCCGAGATGGCTCCACAAAGCAAACTGAAATAGGAACAGTAGGACAACTCACTTTTTAAAATATATTCTCTGTACAAATTACAACGCTAGTGTATTCACAGCTTCTCTAATGAGACATGCCAGCTGAGTGAGATTCATTCCTACAGCCAGAAAAAGATTGGCAATGGGGGTATTTGGGTATGGGAAACAGAGCAATGTTGCACTGGAGATGCAGACTTTCTCATGCAGCTTTTAACAAATTTTAAAACACTACAGAACCACTATTCTGCCTGTAAAACTTTCTTTGATTGCCTATGCATGTGTCTGTGGTCTCCCGCACAGCAGATCTTTGATGCCCCTACTGGGTCCTTGGGTGATACTGCACAATGACTAATATAAACCAATTGCTATTTCCTCTGATCATTTATCACTCAGGGTTTCAGCAGTACTTAATTGAGATACCTAAGGCACCCTTACGAAGACTATAAGATTTCTTGTACTTGGAGCCCTTCTGCCTTTCTAAGTCACATACATTTTCTTTTTCTAGGAATAGCCTTGTGATAAAATGAGTCACCCAAGCCTTTGCCAACAGGGAACATGATGACTGACACTTATATGACACCTTTTATCCAAAGAACATTTCAACCTACACGTGGAATCCTGCCCTTGCTGCCAGCCGTGCTGTGATGCAAGACTCTTTCCACCAGCACGGAGTAGGGTGTTGCAGGGCTAGGATTCAGTGCCCTTCACTGCTGCTTCAGAAAGGGTCTATGTCCTTGGCTATACAATCTGACTGACATAAATATATGTTAGGGAGAGAGACAGCATGCTCCTGAGCAGGCTAGAACATCGCCATGAGGATCTGATATGGAAGAGACCTTGCAAGTTCCTGGATGAGGTTCCTGCAGCCAGGACACCGGCTCCTCTCCAGGCTCCTTCCCAATGCAAAGGGCCAACGTGCCCCAGTCCGTGCTCCTGGGTATTGAGCAGATGCAGTGAGCTGCATGGCAGAAGGCAAGGGGCACACTACCTACCTTCCCATTTGTTCCATTCCTACTGGAGGAAACTCTTGACTGTACAGATTACAAGAAAGAAATACCTTTCCAGGAATGTAAAATACATCTAGCAAAGCTTAGCAATACAAGAAAAAAAAATATATAGGGAAAAAGATGTTGTCTGATTGGCATCTATGATGAAACTGAGTCCGATTTCATTAGTTTGCACATAGCACCTTTGGGATATATAACTAACTGTGTTGCCTTTCACTTTATTGCTCATTTAAATTCCTCAGTAATGTCTATCCTAATTGTACTCAGAAGCTGGGTGGAAAAATATTCTCAGCGTCGTTTCTGTAGCTACTGCTGAGTTTGTTAGTGACTTTTCTCACCCAGCCACTAACTGGTTGCAGCTCAGTAAAATGTGGTATAAGAGGTATATAGAAATTGTTACTAAAAATTCTGGAAAAATAAGGTTGCCTTTTCAGATCAAATCAACAATAAAATAGGATGTGAATGACCTTCCTGAATTTGTCAGTCTGATCATGCAACCGTCTGAATGAGTATCCCCAATATTACAATTATGAAGGGAGAGTTCAGGCCGGTCAAAAAAACAGGTTCTACAAAATTAAAGATTGCTTTTCTATGACAAAAAGAAATGTAATTCTTAGCAAATTAAGTAAGTAAAGTAAGTGCCCACGAATGATACCATGTCAAGGAAAGAAGTGATTCAAAGAGATAGACTTAAGGACTTAAGTGTAGAGTACAATAGTCTAGCAGAAGAGCTTACGTACACTTGAAATGAAGGATTTTAGAGCTCTGTACATCAGTCATGGGCCATTAATTAAAATCTCAGCGCCACTCCAAATTACTATCACGCTGCAAAAGTAGAATGATATATTCCTTTGACAAGTCAGTGCAATTTAAAGAAGAAAAAAGCCACTAGCAATTTTTAGATGACAGAGTGAAGACTGAGACTATTTAACGATAATGGAGAAGCCAGCAGCGATCTAAAGATGTCAGAGAGAAGAGGAAGAAGTATTTAATATTAATGATGATAGTTTATGGAACCTTGTTCATGGACTAAGTTAGGATGCAAAAACACCTGAAGAGAAAACACTGGCTGTCCCCTCAACCAGCATGTCAAACACACCTCTTCCATCCTACAAACTCCCTGATTCAGGGAAACCTGGAAACTGTATGGAAAAGAAACTAGAAAAAAAGAAATAGATTTCACTTTTTTTTTTCTTTTACAGACTTGCGCTTCTGCCAGGCAGATGCATAGTTTTTTTTTTTTTTTAATGAGAACATCATAAATACCAAATAAAAATATATTTCAGTCACACACACACACAAACACACAAAGCATTTGTGTGCATTCTGGCATTTCTGTAGCCAGAAGAATGCAAAGTGAACGAGGGAGATGTAAGTGGGTGGTATCTTTCAGTGCTGATGAGAGCCCTGGTCCTTCAAGGGCTTGAGCACGTCTGCTCAGTGGCATCAATATCTTCTCTGTAAAGTCAAGCACTGGCGCGCTGAACCAGACTCAAAGCAAGTGGCAGCTTGTTTGATAAAACTGAAAAATGAATTGGTGTGAAATGTACTGGAAAACAGTAAGGTTATTCATTTGCCTCAGCAGTTTTCTTATTAGAGAAAACAAGCATTTGATAGTTCTCTTAGGGCGTACAATAGCTCAATGTGCTGTAAAATAGACTGCTATAAAGTGAGACCGCATCACCCGCATACTTGAATGACCACTTCTGTAAAAAGTGCAAATTAATATTTTAATTCCAAGGTCAAAGTCTAATTATTGAAATGATGGCAGCTCAGATGGTCACTAGTTTCCTTGGCCTTGTGCCCTGCAGCGCATGCCTAACTTGGCCTGTGCTGAATGTGGGATACAGTGGGATTTTGCATGAACAGAGGACATGGACCATCGACTTTTGCTGTGATCAGTTCCTTAGAAAGTTACAGTGTGCAAATCCTTCCCTGCGGATGCAGAGGAAACCAGCATGTGATCAAAATCTTCCAATGGAAGAGGAAAGACTATGCTAAAACAGAAAGATTAGAAGCTTATAAAACGAAAGAGTGGTTTGGTTTTCTAGATATAGAAGTATATCATATTGCAAATGGTATTTCATAGTTGACTCCTTTCCTTGGAGCCACTGAATCATTTCCTACTTGGATACATTTAGAAATGTCAGCTTTTTCCAATTCAGTTCTATCCAATTGCATCACTGAAAATTCAGAGCAACTCAAAGTTGCTCTGACAAAGTATGGTAAAGAAACTTGAAAAGAAGAATACAAATGAATTCATTAACCTAGCAGATTTAACATAGTTTATTTCCACACATCCCAACCAAGACAATGCTAGAATAAAAATTAAACGTAGGTCCTATTGAAGGAACTAAGCGTTGTAATTTAAATTCGGATTACTGTTTAGCAAATAATCCAGGTCTGCATCTTTGTGTTAATGTCAAATTATACTGAGATATTATTCAGATTATATTCTACTATTAAGTAGATAAACCACCCTGGAACATGAGTTAAATTAAAGTCGTGATGAGAAAAAAGTTGTTAAATATAACACGAAAAAAGCTGCAATCATACCTAGACATCATTCTTACTGGGTATTAAGAGCAGACTTCTAAGGCTGGAGATGGAGACTGATAGAAGCAAACCCTCATAAGCTTAATGAAATGGAAAATCCATCTATCCTCCGTGTAAGAGTGTAAGACGGACAGTATTTTTGTCTTGTCTGGGAAGAGCCTTTATCTTATGAGCTTATGAGCCTGAATAATGCATGGGAGAAGTCTGAGGAGCAGCGTCTGTATGAACGTGGATGTTTCATTGTAGGTTTTTTTTTAACTGTCTCTTCCTCTTGTTGTCCAACTGCAGGTGACAGGTTGGTTACCTTCTGGTGATTCATAAGGTAGAAGAACATTTATATTCCTAGGAAAGAACAAGATCCATCATTCTGGGATCCTTCGTGCCTCCAGCCTCGGGGAATGGGAGGATAAGATTTGAAAATATGCCGAATAAAGCATATGTTCAGAACAGCTCATTTTGCCTGTGAACTCTTGATACCATCTCAAAGGAGAAGAGCGCGATGATGAATTTTCTGTGCATGTTGTTGAACCTGCAGCCGCTGGTTATTGAGTACTTTCTGTCCCTGACCCGCAAGTGGCTGAGGGCCCTAATTCTATATGTACAGAGAAGTACATGAAGAGTAGTGCTAGGAAAAATACAAAAGGAAGTGGTGTAACTACTTCACATAGATCCTTACATCTGATCTAAATGATTTCCAGGCCTAGATACGATCTGATCATTGAGCTCATTCAGCCAGTAAATCCAGGATGATGTTAGGTACTGCATACCATAGCAAGCTCCCGGGCTGCCTGGCAGGACTCTGAGCCAGAGCTTTTCACTTACATGTCTGCAATCGGAAGCCCTATATAAGAATTTATATGCAGGATGGCACTGGTGTGGAGAGAAGTGATTTTTAAAACCTTTCCAGTGCCCGTGTGGTTTGTAAACTCCCCGGCACGGAGCTGCCTGTCCCGTCACGGGGCGGCCAAGCCCTCGGCGGTGCTGCCAGGCCACCGTCAGCAGCTGGTGGTTGGACTGCCCACGGGTGAGGGGCTGGGGTGCCCCCTTGAAGCACCTCGTGCCCCCTCGTGCCTCCCTCCCGTTCCCCGCGGAACACCAGCCAGGGCAGCAGCGCTCTCGCACGTCCAGGGTACGACTGCTTCTTTAACCGCTTTCTTAGTGACCGGTACTTTGAGGGACTGCTTAATATTGCTAGTATGGACTAATCAGAAAACATCTTGACACAAATAATTTAAGTTCCAAATAAGCAAGCCCAGTGAAAGCTCTATTTGAAATACACGGAAGTTCAGTTAATGCTACAGTCTACAAACTTCTTCCTAGACACAACAGTTTCAGAAACTATACGGAGCCCTGAGAGGATCTTTCAACCAAATTTCACGAGTAGGAAACGTTGCCATCAAATTACACAAAGATCTTGGAATTTGGTGTCACTAGAAGTGACACTTGCATAGGAACAAGCGCCAGCAGACTGCAGGAGTCCATAACACTTGAGCTGAAAGTGGAGATGCTAGGAAAGAGGAGTAGATTCAGTGAGAACCTCAGAAACTCAGAAAACACTTGGCTAAATGCAGTAGATAGCAGATCCTCTCTGGACTTCGAAAAAAACAAGACACCTGATGCCCAGGCTATCCCGATACTACATTTCAGGGGACTTAAATGTTCTGGGATATGTTCCAGTGTGCAAAGGGCTAACTGAGATGGCCAACTGCAACGATAGTGATCCTGACCACTAAGCAGTGCCCAAAACACATAATTTCTGAGGTAATGTTTTGTGTCTATCCACATGATATTTGTTGGTTGCAAACATACATTTCTATGGTCTTCCTGAAAAAAAGTTGGGGTTCTAGGAGTGAAAATATGAAGATGGACAATGTGCACTGAATCTCTCCATACCATCAAAAGAAGAGCATAACCTGAAATTCTCTGATGCAGAGACCTTTTTTGTTTGCTATCCATTATTCATATTCATTGTCAATAGTTCATCAGTTCCTGTCTGTTTTCCCACTTCAAAAAGCTTGTTTTTCATGCATATAGCTGTGGAGTGGGAAAGAAATAACTTGATCAATGACCTCAGTACAATGAATGCAGCCCACTTAAAAGACCTGTTTGCATACAATCTAAAAGCTGAGAGTTTCTCATCCCATTTATTCAAAAAATCCATTTCAGTGAAATGAAATTTGTGTTCAAATAGAAATGAATCTTTTCTCTTTGTTTTGAGTGATGTGTATGAATGAATTCTTGCAAATAATAAACAGACTGGCAGAAATCAGGATGAGTTTGTAAACAGCCTGCAAACAGGAAAAAAATGCAGTCTTCTGATAACATATCCCTCTTCATAAATATTGTAGCTAGTGCTACCTGTCCAAGAGACGTTCATCAGCATTTCTCAAAGTGACGAATGGTACCTTACCGTTTCCTTCTCTCTTTCTGATGATCTCTTGTAATGACAACAGCTTTTATCATAGCTCTGTTTGCGAGAGCCTCTGCCTTTTTTCCTTTCTTCCTTCTCGCACTATAAAAGCTCTCAAGGGAAGCTTTTGTGTGTCAGGAAAAGCTAAATTAACATAATGTGGAGCACCTATAAATAGTTCTTTCACATTAGACTCTTCTACAAAATATTGAAGTTATATTTCTTTGTCTTTCTTTCCATTGCAAGTAAAAGATGCAATCTAGTATAACATTTCTTTGCCTTTATAGAACATTATTTTTGTTGTTCTGGTCTACGTATCCTGACATTTTCTGTGGCTATTTTTCAATGCCTTCATACAACCGTAGGTGAAAGATAGTTAACACCGTGTCACTGTATTTTGAACGTGTGCAAAAAGCGCTCATTAGAAATGTGGCATATAGTACTGGCGAATTAATTACCCAGGAAAATGAGAAATTGCTCTAACACAGAGATATTGAAGAAATTGTTCCTTTTTTTTCACAATTTGTGTTTCTAAATGTTTTCAAACTTTTTGAGCATTGCTTCCAGCTGTAATTAAACAGGAAGGATATTGAAGCTGCCAATCAGTATGGGCATCTTAAATGAGAAAATCTGATCACTATTTTCGCACCGTAAGGATCATGTGGGGAGATTACTGAAGACTTAATTCAAATGAAACCATAGAGTCCTTTTTTCACCCAATGCCCAACCAAAACATAGAATTCAGTTCCACGTGGTGAAGGGGTTCAAGAGGGTTTTAAGCAAGCTCATGCCAGGCAAGTCCTTTAGAGGTTCAACGCAGACACAGCGAGGGCCAAACCTGGTCCTTGAACACCAATATGCCTAGGGAATCTGAGGAAGGAACTAATCCTGCTTGTTGGTTAAGAAGAGGCCAGTGGCCATGGGGCTCTTCCTGCTGTAAATACCAGTTTGTGTCACACGGCAGCAGCTCCAGCCGTGGGGCTTGCAGCTCCCCAGCTGCGACACGGCTCCACAGGCGGTTCCAAGGCTCTGCTCCGTCACGGGATATGGCTCTTCTGCTCCATCTTGTTTGCTTTGGAGGTTGGAACCTTCCTCTAAGCACCAAATTCTATAGAATGGATTAAAAATTATCCTCTTTTGGATACAGTCTTTTGTGAGCAATAGTTGCCTACTGCTGCAAAAGAAAGAGGAAATAGCTAACCTTAGAGATCACAGGCTTTCAAAAATTGTGCCCTGTATAGGAATAAAGCAATTAATCCAAGACATTTAAAAGTTATGCTGTCTGATTTTTAACCTTCAGAGGTTAATTTTCTTTCTTTCTTTTTTTTCATGTTTTTGTTCTTTGCAATTTTAAAGGCAGAGAAGTAGAAGTTTAGAGAAAAGATACTCTCTTAAGATCTCATGACTCCAGTGACTGAGCAGTGGGAAAAACACTAAGTATCACAAGATGCCTAATGAAATCAAAGGCATCCTTCAATTTCTTGAGATTTTGTCCTGAGAATATTTTTGCTGATCTCAAAAACAGGCTATCATTCTCATCCTAGCCAGGGAAAGGGCACTGACCCCTAATCTAATTTAATTTGTAACTTGCAATATAGCTAACTGTTGACCAGACTGGTTGTTTTTTAATTCCATGGCAATATAATCTCTTGGTACGTGGCCGTGCTACCATAGACATGGTACACGATATCATGGGCAGACAACTGATTCCAGCTCTCACATAAAAATAAAAGTTACTTACATAAAGCATAGACAAATAAGTATCAGACAGCTTCCCAAAGACTCTGTATTTTGTTCAAATGAAGAATAGCATATGCACTGGAGAAATCAGATGAAAAACTTTATTTCAGAAAAAACTTTATTTCAGACTAATAGGACTCCTCAGTAAATACCTTTTGATAAAAGATCTGAGGTGGAGAGGCATGGAGGAAACTCTTACTGCAGCCAAACTCATCATGATACGTGATATAGTATGAACTAGATTAATTTTAGCTCGCACTAAAATTTTACAGCTTCCCTGTAAATGTTACTTATTAATGAGGAACTTACTAAATCAAAATAGCTCTGAATGTTTTGCATGATGGAAATTTTTCTAATACTTCTGCTTCTTTCACTTCATGCTCAACTGCACCACAGAAAAGTTCTTGAAACAGGTTCACAGAGGGGATTTAGGAACAGCTTTCTGGCAGAGGTTTGATTTGATTGACAGTTTCCAGCAATTATAGGGTGATTCTTTCATTTATTTTGCAGCTTAAGCTTTTTTTTTTTCTTTTTCTTCTTCTTTTTTTTTCCACAACGCTGCCAACTGTTTTCTAAAGGAGTTTAGCTTCTCTTTGTTCGGTAAAGCCCGTTCTGGCTGCAATGCCTTGCTGAAAGGCCTTGCTGTGCACGGCTGGGCTCTGCGTGTCTTCACCAGCCTTTGGAGATTGCCGTGCTCTTTGTGCCCGGGTCTGCGGGCTCCGTTCAGGTGCTTTATCGGCTCTAATCACCTGGCACATTTATGCCTGAGTACAATAAAACCTCTGGCAGCTCTTTCTGTTGAAGGAGCATGTCCATCCGGGTAGGATATGAGATTTCACTGATTTGTTCCTCTCTCAGCTTTCTGGAATATAACAGCACATAGTCTGGCACTAAATGTCGCTTCTGATGAATGTACATAAACATTTTTTAATCCATATTTTTCCCATCTCCCTGGTAATGGTGGGAAGAATTACTTTGAGGAGAAGGGGATTTCTGCAATGAAACGGCCAAAGCGAGCACCTTCTGTGTGAGCTGCCGAGCAGCACTGCTGCAAGCAGTAAGCCCACGAATGCCCTGGTGCCTTATAGCGTGAGGATTGCAGAGCACATTGCAGAGCAGGGATGAGTTATTTCAATGGTGGTAGGATTTTTCTGAGTATGGACTACCAATGTAATTCTGCTCTTTATGGAGTTAACAGCGAAATCCCCTTTGATCACCACGGTAGGTGCTCGTAAAGCTCCTTCCTTGCAGTAATGCAGAGAGTGAAGTGGGGAAGAATGTGACAGCCATTTTCTGGAAAAAAAGAAAAGAAAAGAAAAGAAAAAAAAAACGGAAAAACCAGGTAAGCTATTTTCCAGGAAAATTGAAGAAGTCAGAGCAAATGTTCCAGAGCATCCACTGCATTGATCACACATGCCAATGAGGACATTCATGTGAGTAAAAAATAAAAAGGATCCATGCTGTGTTTGGCCAGAGTTGCGTGGCAGTACCTGAAGTCCTGTGTCTACAAAACCTAATTAATGTATGTTTTGTTGGTGTTTTATCCCTTAATCTTACATGCAACATCATGGGAGCCCGTGTAAATCTAAAGCTCATAATTTGATACCCTACCATATCTAATCAGTGGAAAAAAAAAGCCTTAATTCCATAATGGCTCTGCAGAAGGAATGTCAGCCACTTAATTACAAACAACACTATTAGAAATAATAATCCTGTTTACTCAGAAATTTCCAAAGGGTGAGCTGTGTAAACGTGTTTGTTTTTTGATAAGTTTCTCTCCAGGAGCAAATGATATTCCTTTAAACATACATAGAGCAAGGGTGAGCAATTCAGATGTGTATATACATGTTTTAACATGCATTTGTCACCACCATCCATGGTGTCCAAGCTGCTTAACTAGTACAGACTTTTGTGCCTTTATTATTTAAATATCTTATAAATAACTAGATGACTTAATGAGGTTGATGTTTTACATGAAAAATATAATATTTAAGCATCCTTTAAAAAGTCGAATTCCTTACAAGTTACTTACAGCTCCTTAGTATATCATTTGTTCAACTTTCTTACATTTTATCCAGCTTACGAAAACACAGTATCTATAGGTGATTATAAACAAAATATGAATGAGAAGTAGCTTTGGAATGTTTATATTTACTATCTTATTTAATTTGTAAAAAGGTTCTCCATACCTAAGTATCGGAGAGGTGTCTAAATATGAAATCAGGAATTGAACACGTTTCTAAATATTATAGTGCATTAGCATTATGATTGGAGAGTAGATTAGAAATCCAAGTCTCTTCAACAAGTATTGTAATTCATTCAGAAAATCCATAATATGGAAATGGATGGCAGTTCTTATGCTGTAGTAAGACAGTGACACCAGGTAAGCAGTATAATCGGCAGAAAAATTATTTCTGACCTTTGGATACAAAAACTTGGAAGAGAGAGATGATATTTTAGGGGGAGATGTAGGCACGTCTCAAGGACTGTTGTCAGCAGTGCTGCTGTCCTGGATCCCTGATGGAGAGACCAGGTAAGAGGCACCTTTTCTGGAACAGCCCCCGAAGGCAGAGGGAGCGGAGGAGATTGGGGCTGCTCTGCGGCACCAGAAGAAAGGCAAACCTGCTTTTCCTGGGCAGCACGATGCAGGTGTCTTACCCATGGATAACAGTTCTCTTTTGCCTAACCAGTTATTTTAAGCAGTTGAACAGACCTGTCTGCTCCAGAGAACAGAGGCCAGGCGCTGCCATGTTCATCCTCCAACCTGCTCCCGCGTTGCTGGCGAGTGCAGGGATCACGATGCTTCCTCTGGTCTCCTGCAGAATACATGGCAGCACCCGCTAATCCCAGACTCCCATTTTCTTTTATTTGTTTAGCCTGACATATTTTTATGTTTATTAAAAACTTACTGCATTATCTTTAATTTACAAATCTAGATAAACTGCCTGCTCCATAAATGCAAGATGTTAGTACACAGTATTTGTAATTGGGCTACAAACCAATAATTACAGAGCAAAACAATGAGCTATAGCACTGCATTGCAGCTTTACAAATAATATGCTGTCTGAACAAAGAAATCAGTATGTCACAATTCTAAATTACTTAAGGCTTTTTAATTTCCGAAGATTATTTTCCTTCAAATCTCGATGTGCATCACTGGGAGCCCCATGACAACCGCTGTTTGCTGTCTTACAGGACTCAGTGCACGACATACAACAGCTCCTTCAGAAACCTGCCACTCGGTGCTGTTCAGCTATAGCTAGAAGCTAAAGTGGCACAGAGCTCAGAATGAACAATTCAGTGCAAATGACTTGGTTCACTGAGACTGAGAATGGGAGACTGCTCCAGTTCCTACTGATCTGAACTGAATTGGAGGCCTCAGTCTCATTCCTGGTGAAACCATGCATTTTTCATAAAAAATATTGCACCGCGAACATTGAGGAGTGAGTCATGCTAGGAGGAAAGAAGTGGTGCAAAGGCTGAACTAGCTTCTCACACGGAGGATGGCAGTTTGGGGCAGTTCAAGGCAGTGCTGCTGCTGTCCGTGGTCCCTGTGCTGGGTGGCCAGCAGGTCTCCCTCGGCTTTTCATGACCGTACTCAGCAGGNGACTGAGAACGGCAGACTGCTCCAGTCAGAGCAGATCCTACTGATCTGAACTGAATTGGAGGCCTCAGTCTCATTCCTGGTGAAACCATGCATTTTTCATAAAAAATATTGCACCGCGAACATTGAGGAGTGAGTCATGCTAGGAGGAAAGAAGTGGTGCAAAGGCTGAACTAGCTTCTCACACGGAGGATGGCAGTTTGGGGCAGTTCAAGGCAGTGCTGCTGCTGTCCGTGGTCCCTGTGCTGGGTGGCCAGCAGGTCTCCCTCGGCTTTTCATGACCGTACTCAGCAGGCATCACTAAAAGGACACTTGGATAACCTGTCAGTTTGCTCTGAACTGCACAGCCACACTGAACGACCACATTTGCAAAGCCTGAGCAAATTTTCTCCAGCTGCTTGTTTCAGGTGATGTTTCCTTGCTTTCGAATCACCTTCTACACATGCATAGCTATTTGGCCAATTACAAATTTGTGCAAGATACAAACACACAGCTAAAGACAAAGTAGTTACAAGGTGGATATTTCAAATGTACATCTCCAGAGCATGAGATTTTGGTTACTCTAGGCATCAGCTTTTCCGTTGGTGGAGATGCCCTCAGCCTCTCTCTCCTACGCTGCTGCCTTGGCAGCTCCCGTTTCCCTGTCTCCTTGCAGAGGCAGCACCCGATGTGTGAGGAGCCCTGGAGTCCCCCAGGCACCTCCTCCCTGCTCCGGCCCTCCCTACCCTCCCTGCTCCTGCTGCTCTTCTTGTTTGGAGAGTTCAGGCTTTTTAGCTCAGCTAGATATTTTGGGAGCATTTCTAATGACACCCAGCCCAGTGAGTAAGTACTATAGGTATCAGAGTCCTCAGGGTTAAAAAGAAGGTTTTTTAACTTATAAGAAGGCAAAAGAAAACAAGTATGTACTACATAAGTCTCACATGGGAACTCCGTTCTGAATGCCTGTTTGGTTAAACGGGGCTAAACATAAGAGTGGTTATTGTTCCCTTCTGTTCACACGGATGCTCATGGTTTTGAGCCTACATTTGCTCTGTCCCTCTGCTAGACCTTAATTCTCCCCTGCCAGGACATTGAAAGCATTAGGTAATAATAAACCAAAATGTGTTTTCTCTAGAAGTAGAGTAACTGATAAGGAGACAAATACATAAGTGGTTATCAGAGAACAATAAGTGATACTCTGGCTTACTCAGCATATAGATTGCGTGAGAATTACAGCATATTTGCAGAGCCTAATGAAAATGAGTCAGGATTGTAATGCGATCAGTGAGGTCTGTCACCAAGGAACAAAATATCAGGATATTTCCTGAAGTGGAAAAGGTAACATTTAAAATAATTGTTGTTTTTAATTAACGTATGAATCATGGAGAAGATGATTATGTTTACATACCAAAGGATCTCATCGTAGGGATGCAGCCCTGCACAAAGCACTGCATATTTGGAGGACAGGGAGACAGAGAGCCAAACTCATGTGATGATATGTCAGGAGAGACAAAAAGCCTGGGCTGCCACCTTAGACTCCATCTGCCCCCTTTTGTGTTCACCGTCTACAGCTCAAGCTGTGGTTTCCCACTTGCTCCATGATGCCAGAGAGAGGCTGAGCCAGGTGTAGTGCTGGCTGAATCCTTGTCCTTTCCCACTTCCACCTGCCAGGACCCGAGCAGGATGGTAACGCTCCAGGGAGCTGCTGTCTCCCGTGTCGGCATGAACAGCCCGGTTCAGACTGCAGTCTGCAATCAGCATCATTCAGGCAGTGAATTCCTTCATCCACTTAGTGGATAATAAAAATATTGGGGATGACTGCAGTCTACAACCAACCTTCCCAAATGGATGTGTACTGGTTCCTGAAGTAGCTTGGACTTACTTGTGTTTGGAGGTAAAGGTTTTCAGCCTGAGCTTATAAACCTCTCAGTCTGTCACTAGGCAAACAGAAATAAAATAATTGTCTATGGGTTTTATCTTTTTTCCTCCTGAAACAGGAAGGCTACCCCAATGCTAAGGGGATTTACTGATAGGCTTTTTTCCTGTGCTCGTTCTCTTTCCAAGGAACGTTCTGCAGCGGAGTCACTGTCTTCCCTTTCCCTCTCCGTGCACAGCTATCCCTCCGGCCATATTTAAGCAGCTCCTCACAGAGGCCTGTTGAGGTGCCAGAGGATTTGGGTGTGTGTTTAACTGGCCATAGGAAACTTGGAAGTTAGCAGAAGCACTCAGGCATTTAAAGTCAGGTCTGAGCTGAAGGACCTTGCTCTGCTGACTCTCTCATGACAACCCACCCTGCACCCTGTGTATCTCACAGGTAGGAGCGCTGTGGCCCGATGCTCCCACTATGGGCTCCCCCGGTCCCTGCCTGGACAGGAGCCGCTGCAAGTGCTGGGGCATCTGCATCTGCTTGTGCCCCTCTTGCCTTGCCTGCGCCGCAGCTTTAGCAGCAACCACTTTGCAACTTTGTAAATCGCTTAAAAGGGATAATGGAAATGGAAAAATGATAACGGAAATGGAAAATCTGACTTCTGCAGCTGATAATGTTTCTATGGAGTATTCAACATTTTATACTGCAGAATAGAACAGGAGAACCAATCTTACATCGCAAATAGGTTTAGCCCGCAATCCGGACAGTTATATTTTTAACTCAATTTAATGAGGTTAATAGCTTTTGCTCTGTTTAAAGATAGAGGTTCTGTCATCTTTGTTCCAGATCATACACACCCATGAGCTCATGGTGCTCTATATTGCTTCTCTTGTTATCTTCAGTACCAATAAAGCAATCTATCCCCATACATCAGCATGTTTTCATGTTGTTGTTTACTGTACTCTATATAACTTCAAAAACAACAACAAAAAGTAAGAATTCCAAAAATTAAAAGAATATAGTTAATTTCAGTACACTGAAATCCCAAAGACCCATTTTGGAGATGGAGAATGAGGTCTCAATGGACAATTTTCCCATTGCAAGATTAATTTTTGATACAGGCACCTCACTCTTCTATTCTTTCAAGTAATCCCTAATGTTTGCTTATATCATACTTTTATTTATTTTTCTAAACTGTGGCTCTGATTTCCAATAAGCACAAAAGATACTGACAGGCCTCAGCAGCCCATCAGTCACGTCTCTAGGATCACCCTGAAGACCTCCATGACCTCTCATTTTCATTGCTGAATATTTTGTGCCCATACTTAGACAAACACATGATCCCAAATTGGATTTTCCTTCCGATAAGCAGCTGGTCACATTGTTCCCTACTCACTGATGGGAAGCAATGTTTAGCTTGATGTTAATTACTTCACTATTGACCATACTGCCTGATGAGAACCCTTGTGTTTTGTGCCATCCTGGAGGGCATATTCCTCCTTTGCTACGCCGGCATTTTAAGAACCTCTGGGAGCTGGGCTGTCAGGCCGCACACTGATCCATGCCTAGGAAGTGTTGCTTGAGCAGATTTTGTCAGTGCTGATTTACTTGCTTTGTTTGTTTGTTTGTTTGTTTGGGGCTTTAATAATAGTGTTAAAAGTCTTTGCTCCTGATGTATTTGACATTGTGCCATTGGTCCATTAGGATTTGGTTGAGTGCTGTGCACTATTTTTAATTTGCATTCACAGTATGCTCTGTAATAACTCTTTCTGAATTCTAGCAGTGGATGCTGTGAATTTGTATTAGCAACAGTGCTGATTTGCACAATGTGTAACAAAATTCTTCATGAAAGAATACTTACCGCTTCATCTGCTTTCGTATAGGAGACCAGACTTTCCAAACAACAATAGGATTTTTTCTTAGAAAATTGTTCCAATTGTAATGGGAAGGATTTCAAATTGAATGGAAATCATCGACACAAGCTGTTGCGAATGCCAGAACCTTACATGGGGTTATAAAGCAATCAGAGAAAATCATGGAAGAAAAATCTAGCAAACACACAGATATCTCTGGTTCAGAGAGTCGCTTAGCCACTGACTGCTGGAAGCTGAGAAAGGATCCTGAGGAAGGATCACTGGCTTCTTCCCTAGAGATCTACTGTCAGGCACTGCCTGAAGAACATACTCTTCAACTGTGACCTAATACAGCCAATGCATTTGGAAGAAGAGAACATGGAGAAAAATCTCTGCTTCCCAGTTAACAATCTGTAAGTAAGTCATGGGGGCTCCTGCATTAAAATCCTCTTTTATACCTTATTGGAATTAAGGTTCTGCCTATTGCTTGCTAGGAGGAGCATGCACATGAGGTTGCTCTACGTTCATGAGTGTTTCAGGGCCTGCAGGGCCCTTAATTGGATGAAAGTCTTGTGTGGTGACTGGCAAGTAAAGCACCGAGTTTCAGTACAATTACTAACCTCAGGCTGGCTTGTGCGAAAAGGTACATTTTAGGCAGTGCATGTTTATCTGCCAAGCAGAAGAACCAAGATTGCTATAGGGGAGAAGATCGTTACCCAGTTAAACTAAATAGACGAATTTGGTGAAGCAGATGCAATACATTGCTGCAGCACATAAATACCCTAGTCAGCTTACAACAGTGAAAACTTTACTCATTTTGCACACAGAAGACAAGTGCTGCAGTCAAGGTGACATCTTATAAAATACTGAACAACTTCAAGACCTGTCCATGTGTCCCAGTTCTTCTCATCTTGACTCCCAGCAGAGAGTAACCTGCGACTTACAGAAGGAGCCATCACTGCTGTTCTAGACAAATGCCTCAAAACAGCGGTTGTGGAAAAATGAAATGAGAACTCTTTCCCAGTTTGAAATACATTATTTATTTATTTATTTATTTATTTATTTATTGATGAAACAATTCACTTACATCGATGACTACACTGTGAATATCCAGATACTAGTCCGAGAGTTACACATCACTGTGGGGACTCTCCCCCTTTTCTAGAGTGTGGGACTACATCTCACAGAATATCTTTAGCACCTTTGCCTTTTTGCTGATTGAACCAGTTATCCACCCTCCTGTTTGCAACAGTTAGTATCTTTGGGACAGGTAGCACTTAGATGAGAAAGCAGGATTAAGAAAGTATATATTGAACTTTAATTGCTTCTTAATATGATTTAGCTGTTGGAAATAAGGTGGCTAAATCAGCATCATATGACCAGGCAGCACCACAGCCACCACTAAGATATACCTATTTTGAGATGATGCAGTACTGTCAACCTGGTAGCTGCAGACGTTCTGGGATGAGACCCAAGGTGGTACTTCGTTTCCCAAATTAGCAGCTAAGTAGAGGTGCAGGAACTCAGTGGCAAAGGCATCGTGACACCACTTGGCTGATTAGTGATACCTTCCTTCTGTGCAAGGCAGATTATCAGTTCCTGCTGACTCAGGGAACTAACGGGAATCCGAAGCTGGGAGATGCTGCCCCTCACGGATGCTGCTGCCAAGACGCGGCAGCTTCTGGCTGTCCGGTGGATGGCAGTCCTGGCGTACGCTATCCTGTCCCCTCCTGTGTGCCCCTCCTTGGCACCTGTGCTCTTGTCATGGACCTTCAGATACTACAGATGAGGCAACATTGGGCTTGATATCCAGGGTTCCTAAATTGTAATCCTGAGCTACCATCGATTCCCATCTTGTCTTTTCCTTAGGTCACTTAACCTCTGTAGTAAGCCGCTGTGTCAATAAATTAAGGCTGATAACACCTAGAGGTATTGTGACAATCGATCAATAAACGTTCGTAAAGTTGTTTGTAAACATCAAGCACAAAGTGCCAAGTTTCATTTATACAGACACCATTTATAATCTTTCCTTTTTCTCTGCAGGAACTTTAACATCACACAAAGATTAACCTTTTGAGCTGGGGGAAAATAATCTGTTGATATCTTAGACTGATGTTGCCAGAGAAGTCATGCTTGAACTACAATGTCCTCCCTGACATGACTAAATTTCCTATGGGTTAGCTGACAGCAATACTGCAGGACTCATGGGAAAATCGTATAGCAGAGGGAAATAATAGTGAGAGAGAAAAATACATGTATTTTCTGGACTGTATTAGTCTTCTTTTATACACAGCTGGTACAGAGTACTTTTAGGCTTTCTAAAATGACTTTTTATTCTGTGTTTTATTCATTTTCACGGATATTATGGAACAGTTTGATAATAGCCATTAAAATGGGCTTTAGGAATCTGCTTTATTTACTTTTTTTTTCCTGAAATTTACCTGAGGAAGCTGTGGGATTGATGTTTCTAACATTTGCTAACAAGGAAACACATATTTACTTTGAAAAGCTTAACTATTCAAGCATAGCATCAACTGGATCTAGAGGAAAGGCCTGAAGCTGCAGTAAATTTTTCCAAAACATAGTTTGTTGAAGAAGTTCATGATTCATGACGGTCCCAAAATAGCAAGTCTCTTCAGGGCTTCAGAAGCCTCAAGGCTGATTCCTGTTCCCCTGCAATGGTCGGGGAACTGGCGGCGCTCGCAGAGGGGCTGCGCACAGAGCCCCACCACCCCGCGGCGCAGCTGGCTCCTCCGAGGCGGCAGCTCGCCCCGGCTCTCCAGCCCGCTTGCGCTTGCACCCGCACCAGCGCTAGCGAACCGCGGTTCCTCTCGCCCGTGCCCCGAGAAACTCCCCAAAACGTAATTTGGCGTTTCCTGACATGCTGCAGCTCACAGTTCCTCTGATGAAGCAGAGGCATCCTGCCTGCTACTGAGCACCTCGTCACTCCTCAGTCACCCAAGAGCCTTGATTCATTTTCACAGCTACGATGAGCAGATTTTTGAGGCTTTTGAGCGGAAAAAGGAACCTGTGTCTTACAAATAAGGGAAAATGAGCCTATGTCTTTACAACTAAGGGAGTTACTCCCCATTCGTTAGCAAGGAGGACTAGGGCGTACAGGCAGGGAGGTCGTGCTGTGCGTATGAGATTGGGTAACTGCACCCGGCAGGGGGAAAACAGGACTAGGGGCAGAGCGCTCCTTATCAACAAATGACTGACCAGAGAGGGGGAACACATTGAGAAACAACATATCTATCTTCGCCAGGCCGAGAAGTCTGAGCACCCTACCCATGGGGAAAAGGAAAGGGCCTACTTCGGTCGAGAAATTAGGATAGAAGGAGGCTGCGCCCTCCTGTAATTCGAGAGACCCCACAGCGGTCTCGGTGGACTCTCACTTTATTCGAATAAAGTTTTAGGACTCCTCTATCTCCTTTTTGGACATTTGGATCTTGACAGGGAGATTTTCTTAACCCTTTCAAACCACTACTTCACGGCACACCTTCCTGGCCGAGGGGCTCCTTGAACCCACATCTCTGTCACCGTCCTCTTAATGAAGGGTCAAACAGTGCCAACTCACCCTACCGTAACACTCCTTATGGCGGTGCTCGGCCTGGTGAAAACACGGGTAAGGAACAGAACAAAATAAAACAAAATACGCGCGCTTGTTATGCAAACCTTTATTTACCAAAACCATGCCAAAAGCACTTAAGAGAGCAGGTGGTATCTTGTTTAAAAATGAGATGAGAAGGTCCTAAAGGAGTGGCGACCTCACTGCTCGGGGGGTAGGTGCAGAGCAGGCATCCCGCTTCTCACGGTGCCGCTGCTCCACATTCATCCTGCCGGATGCCTGCGCGGCATCTTGTCACTTGGCCCGTCCCCTGAGGTGGCCGCCTGCGCGCCTCCCAACACGGCTCCCTCGCAGCTGAAGTTTCGGCTGCGTTTTAATCCTTCCCGTCACTCAAGACCTTCCAGCCGCGCTCGCTCGCGCAGAGCAGCCCCCAAGCCGCTCGCCGGGGCAGGCGGCGGGCCCGGCGGCCCTCAGGGCGGC
>VWPW01001905.1:0-120674 GCA_013389825.1 Crypturellus undulatus
GGCTGTGGTTGCTGATCTTACTTGAAGTTGACGAGGGCATCAGGGAAAGCAGGAGGTGTCTTTATGTCATCCACTGGTCCTGTGTCACCTGTGCACAGTCGTTGAGCGGGAGCTGAGGGTTCCTGCTTGACACAAAGTTGCTGAAGAGCCCAAGGCTGCCACCAGGAGCTGCACAGATGGAGGCCTGTCCCATGGTCCTGTGACTGGGCAGATGATTGTAATGGCGTCGTGCTCCGCATCAAGCAGCATCAAGTTCCAGACAGGCCAGAGAAAAGCTGGGGATGGTGTCCCTGTGCTGGGCAGTGCTTCTGGGCTGGGAGCCGGTATCTCCCTGCTGCCCCACACCAGCACAGCGTTGCCCCGGGGCACAGGTAGGTGCTGGTTGCCTTGGCAGTAGAGGTTCCACTGTGACACGTCACAATGCACCAGCCAGGTGCTTTGTGAGGTACCAGCCAGGCCATGGGGCAGTGCTAGGGGGGTGGGCTGGGTACTGCAGGCCCAACAGGGAGTCTGCCCTGCTACCCAGCATCTCCAATGCTGCAAAATCACCACATCTGTGATGTGGGAGTGCAGCTGGTGCGGTCAGAGCACTTCTGCTTCACTCCCACAGTGCCCCTTTTGTTCACCACATCTGGTCCCATAGGCCCAGTGCTGGCTCTTGCCATGGAGAGGATCAAGAGACATGCTCAGGGACAGGCAGCTGCCTTTGTGAACATAGAAACATCTTGAATTTTTTTTTGCAAGTTTTTTTGCTCTTTCTATACACAAGCATTAGTGGTCAAAGAGACTTTCATATCAGCAATGACTGCTGGAGAACCTCCATTTCCCATTCAGTTCACCCGTATCTCATGAAGGGGGTAGTTCAATAGTTGACCCTATGATAGCTCTTAGACTGAAGCAAGTTTGTCTTCTCAGTAATTGCAAGAAGAATTCTATTAAGAAATACTTGGCCAAATAGACCAGATTTTTAGTATGATGTAAATCCAGATTAAAATATTTTAGGGCATCATTACATGTTAAAAGGTGTAGGTCTGCTTGCCACAGCTGATGAAATCATATACCTGCTTTCCCACAAAATGAAGATTTTCCCATACTATCTTGCTATATCAACTGTATCTTACTATAGCTGAAGAGAGTCTTCAGTGTATCCCTTTCTCTCTTGGACCTGACTGCCCAGGGATATTTGAAGGCAGTTCTTTTAATAGCCATGTGTCTATGCATCCTGTTCTTTTATCAAAGTGTTTTTAGTCACGGTTTTCTAGGAAAGCAGATGAGATTCGCAAAGTGGCCCACAGTGTGAATTCAGATGGAGATAATCACATGAAAGAGAAGAGAGAATTTCTTATTTGCATCTGTACTCCTTCTGATGTGTTTGTATGCGTTTGTTCTTCATGTGTTCAGCCTAACGCCTACCCTTTCTGTCAGATCACTATGAAATTTTGTGACTGTGTATGTAGAGGAACTGCAATGGAGTACCATGACCTGTCCCTTTTATGGCCACAGGAAGTAGCTAAAGAAAAATGTTTAAGGTACAATTCTACAGTTAACTGCCAGGTACAAAATCCATCATTTTTAGAATAATGGTAAAGATCTCTCTGCTGAGTGAATGTACATGTAGCTGACACATCTCAAAGGACAGTCAAAGCAATCCCACTGAACAGTTTTATTCAACTTTATTTTTCAAAGACAAAACAGCATGAACACAGGAGAAAGAAGTATCAAGGGAACAAGCTGAAAATAAACTTGCTTTAATGAGATAATGCAGCTGTTTGATTATGATCAGTCATCATCTTCCAACCTAGCTCTTCATTTTCTTTCACATCTCCATGCTTTATTGTAAAAAATCATACTTATTTTCCCACACTCCCAGCTACTCTCAGCTTTTCAGGTTTCTTGGGAACTTACTTTAATTCCTGTGGCTAAATCATCCTTCTAATGCTGGCATCTTCCACCAGAAAAGATTTTGGGTCTTGGTCCACTTCAGCTAACTGTGTTCCTCTAGACAGTAACTGATCACTGTAGAAAAGCTTGAAAGTGGTTTACAAGCAGTAGAAAATATCTCCATGACAGAAAAATTAACTTGAAGCTTCCAAGAGTTTGGTTTAAGAACCAAGCAACTTTGAGAAAAATGTTAAAACACGTATTTTGAGTCTCTTTAATGTCACTTATGTTTATAGACTATTTCTAGTAATTATGCTAGCCTTTGGTGGCATGTAGAGTATAACATACGTGGCATATACCCCCGTAACAGCTAAGAGTTGACTACCAAGTCTAGCTGGGGCTAGGAAAAGAGCTCCAGCTCCTGCCAAAATGCTCTGTAAGGATGGTTTGCATCAGTCGAAAAACCACTAGAAGTAGAAAAGTAACATAAGTAACAGTGGTTTTATTTGTTTGTTTGTTTTTTTGTTTGTTTTTCCTATTCTGTGGAAGTCTTCTCTTCTGATGGTCATTTCATTGCTCTATTCTCACAAACAGGAAACGTCTCAGATTCTGTTCAAGCTTTGCTTAGAATCAGGTTTTTTGACTATCCAAGCTGAGCCATAATTACAATGGGACAGTACAGTCTGTCATCTTGAGAAGGGTTCTCAACCTGAAATGAACTGAAGGATTTTAACAAAACACTGGATTTTACTTGTTCTGACGTGGAAACTTGATAAAACTTAGTGAAGTGCTTTAGACATGGAGGCCTGGCTATACTGGCTGCAAGAGTTATGGAAAGAACACACTTCTAGATACAGTATGAGCAGCAGCACAGGGAAGTAGCTTTTTATTGTAGCTATAGAATTATTGAAAATGACAGAAAATTGCAGTTAAAAGAGTTTAACTAAAGAGATATGTGATTCAGCTTATTCACTGACATTGTTCTGAAATACTCCTGAGAACAGGAAAGGCTTGGAGAATCCAGAAGTCTTTGGGTAAAAGCAGAAAAAAACTTCATCTATGAGTGATCCCAGAACATCTCTTACTTTTCTCCTTTCTTTAAAGCTAAGGAACTTTTAGAATATTATTATACTTTTGAGAAATTTTAACTACCTATTTTAGCTATTTGCTCTGCCATTTGTATTTAACATGATATCCTTTGCAGTTAAAAGTAAAATCACTGAACATTTTACAAAAAGGCAAGTCCATCACTTGTGTGAATAGATGGACCTCACTGATTTCTGTGAGCTGGGGAGCTTGCCAGCCACCAGACTTCACTATCCTTCAGCTTTCAAACTGGCAGGCAAACAGTTAACTCAGCTCAGATGCATCTGAGGAAGGCACTGTGTTTGAAAGGCTTCTGCAAACTGCAGTGAATTATTTCACACTATTTTTCTTTAAGCTGTAATGAGCCTCTGCTTTTTAAATGTCAAAATATAAAGCACAATCACATAGTCTTAATATAGAGGAGTGGGTTATAAAATCAGCTGTGCCAACGTATTGACTTGTAATGCTTTTAAATGGCTTTCATATACAGTCAGAAGATAATCTATTGGACAGACATTATTGCAACAAAATTTTCTACAGTTTTGTAGTTAGTGATATAGTGTAATCATTTCAGGATCACATGTTCAGAACTCTATCAGCACATCTTGTCCCTGTTTCAGGAGCTCACAGAGAAAGAAAATGAAACAACAGGGTAATGTTTTTTGCGAAAGTCTCATATTGGTAAGGTGCAGTTATTATGATAAACAACATGCTGTGATACAATGAACAAGCTATCTTACCCTTCATCTCACTTAATGTCTCTCTACAATAATTGTTTCTTGGTAAATTACATATTCATAGTCTTTATTATATCTGTTATCTTATAAAGAATTTTCCTATCTTCCCTACTTTGTTGTTCTAGGCAAGTCTACCTTAGATGTATCATATAATGTAATTTAATATAACTTTCTGAAAGCCTTTGATAATTATGAAAATCTCTATATTTCAACACATCATGCAGCTGGTGAGGTTTGGAGTTAGCTCCATCTCAAATGATGGCTCACTCCAGAACAGAGTCTCCCTTTTTAAAACTTTTTTCCCCCAGTGATGTTTTGTCTCTATTTTCAGGCATCCCCATTTTCAGCCTCACCCTACAGGAGTAGAGATTTCCCGGCAAATCACTAGCTCTGTCATTTAGGAAGCAATTTCTTGATATTGAGTTAGTGAGAAGGGCTCTTAACACTCACCAGGAGTTCTGGGCTGTATAGAAACAGTGCTATACAGTGCCCTCTCTAGCATGGGCTTGAGCAAGAGACAAATCACAAGAAATGAAAGTCCATAATAGCCAGTTTCATTTATCTGTTCTGTTTTTTGTTATCTGTCATTACTAAAAAATAGTCAGAGGTCTTTCGTGTCTTAACTGAATTTAAGCATAATTTATTTCTGATATTCTTCTGTATGCAAGGCTTCATCTGCTATCAAAAATCTTGATAGTGCTCTTTTGTTGTCCTTCAGTTACTGATTTACACATTCAATTACAATTCAGTTTTAAAGTATTTTTAATCTTGAAATAAATAAAGCCTTTGCTCATCTGTTCCTGATAGCTGTGTGTGACACAAAGGAGCAGTAAATTCTGCTTCGATGCTACCCAGAGTAATGAGGTCTTTTCTTCCTTTCCAAATGTTTGAAACTACTCGTATAGGTGCTGAGGGGTAATCATCACTTATTCTGTTTCACTGTTTCCTTTGCTGCTGCTTTTCTTGCTAAATGTAGAAAATACTTTCGAAAGATGAGGCTAGGAATTGCAATCCATAAAATTTAGTATCAGAATTTTTTTAATAGTATAGTGTATTTTCTCTCCACTCCGCTCCTATTAACCTTCTCTTCTTCCATAGGCAATACATTATGTTGCTTTGTTTTGTTTCTGATTTTGTTTTTTTGTTTGTTTTGTTGAGGGAGGAGTCAGTGCAGCAAGTAATAACCACTTTCTTATCTGACATCCTTCACCCTGTCTCAGAGGTTCAAACTACCCAGCTGCTCTCTCAGTTGTCTTAAAATGATTTACATATCTAATTAAATTCAGAGTAACTTGGTTTTAGCCCTGAAGCTTGCTGCTTCTGCTTTATATCCAAAGAAGGACTTGTGTGCTGGAAAGCTTATCTACTTCTTTCAAATACAGAGGTTGTTCTAATAAAAGATTGCCCCTTATCCACCAACCTTGTCATGCTAAATGTTTACAGTGGCAACAGGATGTAGAGGACTGAAGACAGGAGCCAGAAGGAAGATTCAGAGAAGGGAAAAGGTGAATTAGGACTATAACAGGATGGGATCCTGGGGTGGCAATGTTTTTACTCACACTTTGCTTGACTAGCTGGTCAGCATTAGCACTGATAAAGCTACTATCATAGTCTGCATTGGATAATAAAGTGTCAGAAATAAAAAATAACAAATAAACACCTCAGTCTAGGATTTTACTCCTCACAAGTTCCAAGTTTATAGATGTGCCCCAGCAGAAAAATGGGTATTTTTTTAATGCCAATATCAGAATTCTTTCTTTAAAATAAGTGACTTGGGTCTGAAGTTTCAGTGAGAAAATGAAAATGTTCCTTTGTAAATGGTTATTTGGCATGTTTAAAAAAAATCTGCTTTCTTTTCCCTTTGTTAAGAAAATGTCCACATAGGAATACAATGAACTTTTCAAGGTGAAGTTTATTTATGAACAGACATAAAACAATCATAGTAGGCAAAGATCCTTTAAGTTAAAAGAGATTATTCTTAATTTTTCATCCAGCATGTATTTGATTGTATAATTTCGCTTTTAAAGACTGAACATCTGTTGTAGCCATTGACTTTATTTTGGGTATTCAGCAAGAATGAGAATCAGGCTTGCACTTGCTGCATAAAATGGGAGAGTGGGTGACCATAGACCATTCTACCTAATAATTGCAAAAACAGAACAACACACAAATAAAGGCTTAAGAAAATCTAATTCCTACAAATTAGCTATAAATTCAACTATGTGAAGATGATTATTTTTAGACTTTGCATGTTTAAAATCATTGCATGAAACTACAGCCTTCGCACAAGTGAAGAAAATGAGGTGACAGGTACGTGAAAGTTTAGGAATATAGTTGGCAATTTTTTGTCTATAAAATATACAAACTTTCAGCTCTATTTTCAAGAGTATCATGGTGGCTATAGTCAAGGGGCTGTAGGGCCAAAGAAATGTTACCATCTAAATTAAAATGTCTTCAATTAACTGTGTACTTGAAGGGACAACTTTCAGATGATAGAAGCAGAAAAGAAAGATTTACTCCTATCTTAAGTGTTATGGCAAAATTGATATGGGCAAAGAAATAACAAATGGTTTCCGAAACAGTCATGCTGCAGAACAAATTGGTTCCGTGATGGTTCTTAAATTAAACATCCTTCTCGGCTCAGGATTTTGCATTCAGCAGGAACTCCATGAATTGTAAACAAAGGAGAACAGGGTATTTAAGTCGTTCTTTCCTGCTAGAAAAGATATAACTCATTGTTCAAGTTTAAACCTCCCTATTATCCCTTTCCAGAAACTCTGATGTCTTCTTAAATGTCCCAGTACAGGTACACTGTAGGTTACTGGAGGTTAGAAGAATCCCTAGTTCTGTATTCATTTCCAGCATTTGATCCACCATATCCAGAGACTACACAGCCAGTTGTCAAAAGACAAGAAGAGGCTGTTGCTGCCTACTCCTCTGGCTTCCCCTCTCAGCTTCCCTCTGAAATCTCTGCTGGCCTGTGTCTTGCCTATAACCACTTCTAAAGTCCTGTTGCTTAGTCCTTGTCCTCCTGACTAGAGTTCAATAAATATGTCAGGAATATTTTTGCCATTGGGACCTCCTACAGATAAAAGCTTCTACAGCCCAGCTCAGAGTCCTGCACCTCCCTTTGCTCTCCGTTATAACCCTGGTCCCAGTTATGACCTGGTCCCCTTTCACTTCCTTCTATTTCTCAGTATCACCCAACCTGACATCCACTCTGACAAAGCCTCTTGGTTCTCAACATACAAGTCTGGCAAGAGGCAGCGCGTGCCGCAACTGCTGCTGGCTGCAGCGTGGGTATTTCCCATCCCATTTCTCCTCTGCTCAGGAACGTGTCACAGAGTATTTTGAGATTTCTCTTCTTTAACATCCAGCAGTCAGGAAGTGAACTTACACAGGAATCTAGAGAGTTCAGAATATGGTCTAGGCAAAGTAAAGCTAGTCCAATCTTTTTTTTAAATTAAAATAGCTCTTTCTGATGTCCTGATATTCAAAAAAACTACACAAACGTCATAGTAACTCTTTTGAAGTGTCTGAAGTGAAATATGAATGTGAAATATGATTTTTCAACACTGTTTAAAAATTATGGAATGTGAAAATCAGTCAGATTTTATGTTATTGTATGTTAATGTCTGTATGGGACACATTTTCAAATGGAGCCTGCAAAAGCCTCACTCAGACTCAAAACCCCATTGTTTAAGCACTGCACAACCCCAAAATGGTTCCTGTCCTAAAAAATTCAAAGGCAAGAAGACTGATGATATAAAATGGTGAGAGTGCATAAGCCTGTGAATGTCTCCTTCATTTCCTGAATGAAATATTCAGTTTCATAGGTCAGTAAATTATTACTGTGTTTTAATCCATCAAAGGAACGTGACTGTGAGAGCTGCTGCAGTGCCAGCCGCTTGCTGGAGTCGCGCTGTTGCAGCAGGAATAGAGCAGCTGGTCCCTCCAGAGCTGGCGCATTAATTAGAGAAAAGCTCTGACTCGCAGGCTCGGAGGAAGCAAAAGACAGGATACATTTGCTTGATACAGACTCTCATAATTCACTGTATTCATTTCAACCATTGCCCTTGACACTCTATGAGAGAATAGCAGCCTCTGCACTGCAGAGCAGACACAAAGCTCTGCTACTCATTCCCTCCATCAGAAAAGAGAAGAGGCACAGGCAGGGGTAACCCCCTAGATCAACTATAGCTTGTGATTGTGAAACCAGAAAGGTAGCACAGTATAAAAAGGCTGGGCACTGGATAGCACTTGATAATCCTGAGATCTGTCTTCTAGATCTGATGGGTCACTTCTTTGAGTGGATTTCTTTCTTTCTCCTTTCGTTTACTTCATCTTTCAAGCTATAAATCCCTCCATGCACTTACTGTCTGTCATCAGGGGCTGCACAGAGCCTAATGCAGCCACTCTGAATATCCTCCTGTCCTGCCCAGCCATCACCACCCTGACAGGTAGGAACCAGGCTGGTCAGGCAGCTGCTGTGTATCTCCATAGTCCTTATTTCTTCTCCAATGACCGCATATATTTGTGACCTGCCGAAGTAGCAAAGGATTCATATCTGAAATAAATTTAAAAGGTGGAAAACCACACACACGCAAAACACACTAAAATCAAACTGTACAAACACAAACTTGTTTCAGATCCATAAACACCCTCTTCATACAAACAATAGTAATATTAGCAAAAAGAGCTTCTTTCCTGAAGTGACTTCATTCTGCTGTGCAGAATCTTTTTCTAAAATCTAGGGAAAGACTGCAGGGAAATATAAAATTGGAAGTCACTCTGACTGGTACACACTGATGAGAAAACAGGTTTTTGAATTTCAAATGAAACCTGTAGGACTACAGCAGCATCACATAAACAGTTCACATATTAGAGGGCTGTTCCAAGAAAGGAATTAATATCTCACCTCCTGCATTGCCACCACTGGAGAGCTTGTATGTTAACAGCCATTGACATCTGCTTGCGTACTCCCTTGCACATTTAGTTCTTAAACATGAGTGCTGTTTTCTTAACTGCAACCCTTTTATTAGCGATAACTGCAATGCTGCGGCAAGACAATTGCAAAGTAGCCTCCAGAGAAGCTTAGGAGTCATTTCCTCTTGTGTTTAAATATGTCAGGATCTGTGTCTACAATTTGACCAAGAAGGTGTTTAAAAACTTTCCCACGGTGATATATTGCTCTGTTCCTGAAAATTAGGGGACATCAGAAGGGTGATAATGTGAAACTTTAAAATACAGTTTCAGTTAGCTGAAAAATTCTATATACAAATTGCATTTTTAGATTCATGTTAGATTCACAAAAAGAGTTCTTAAAATATTGTCTCTAAAATTTATTTCAGGAACAAAAAGACTTAGTTCTCAAATCTTAGTCCATCGCAGAGATTTATGGGGATACTTGACCACAACAGAGTTATTATTTTGAGAGTAAGATTCATATTCCACAGTGTTTACACTTGTACTAGTAGGACGTTCCTTTGTTCTTTTTCTCTTCTTTCCTTGTTCCTTTGGAATATCACTAATGACTGTTGCCAAGGATTTTCCTCTTCCCTTCTCTAACCTCTGCTATGTGTAAACTCACACAGGATCAGATTAAGCACCAGAGTATGTTTTAGTAAAGAGGATTTATTCTAGACCCTCGGTCCAATGTTATAAACTAATTCTCCTTTCCCTTTAGGCAGCATTTGAGAAAGCAGCCTCTCTATGAGACTTTCAGCTCATTCAGGCTCCGAGGGATAAGCTGTCAAAACAGTGCATTGAAGGTGGTACATCCCCTAATCCTCATGCTCATTCACACCACAGCAGGGATCTTTTCTACACACTGCTCAATACTGAGTTTTGGGGCTTTTTTCTTTCAAAAAACAGAATTTATCTATTCTAACCTATTACCTAACCACAATTTAGGATTTTTTTTCTACCCAGAATACAATATGGTATATTCCCATAAATTGGAATAAAAGGCTTAAGCCATATGTGATATTCTTTATCACCCTCAGCAGATCAAGCAGTTTCCACTGAACTCTTGCATCTCGAAGATCAAAAGGATTTGTTTGACCCATGTTTAACAGCAAGGATTTGGCTTCATTCCCTTGTTTTCATTGCAAAGCTTTACATTTGTCTTTTATGTGCTATCATAATTAGGACAAAATGGTCAAATGGACCCAAATCACTTAATAACATTTTTTGTGAGGTAGGGTAGCTGCGTTTTGCTCTGATTTTATGCCTATTTATGAGTTTCCTAGAAGACAGAATGACAATTTAGTATTTGCCTGATAAACCTCTGAAAACAGAACAAAACCAGTTATACTGTTTATATTCAACTCCGGAAGGAAATTGGCAAATTCAAATAATCAGTTATTGTCATATATAGATCAAAGTACATCAGGATTATCCCCACTGGACCCTTTTCCTAAACATGCACTGTGGTTATATTTATAATGACATATTAAATGGCCCCAGGCATTATAACTCAATTGTCTGGCCCATCCAAACCTGGCAGCCTAGTCCAGGTCAACCAGCTTTTTCCTGGACCACTGTGGGGCATGGTATGGCAGGCAGCCCTCCCAAGAGCAGCTGCTTGTGGTCACTATGCTCCAGCGGGTAGGAGAGTTTAACAACGTCTCCGTGATCTGTCTCATGCCAGCCAGTCTCAGTACCAGGGCTACCTGGTTTACTGGAGCGGGTGAAGGCTGGGGGTGCGAACCTCTGCTCATTGGTTTTAAAACTGCATAAGTTAGATAAGATAAGATGATATTATAACATAAATAAAGCTGAGATGTTTTCCACCTCCCTACAGCAAATCCAGTGTATCTCTTCAGAGTACAAGTTAGACTCTATGCTCTGGAAGTTGTATGATGTTTTCATACCTGGTGGCCTGAGCTACCTAAATATTCTTTGTCTTTCCATCTTACTCCCAGCATCAGTGGGTATAAAAAGAACTTCACAGCATCATTCTATGCTGTATCAAATCCCATGCTTTGGATCCTAAACTTGAATAGATCTGTTATTGATTCATAAAAGGTAAGTAAGAAGGAGGACAACTCTCTTTAGTCTTTCCCACTACTTGGTTCACTAATAGAGTCATAATCCAGCATCAAGAAGTCATCAAAGGAAAGGATGTTTCATGTCTTAAGTCAGTGGAGAACTAAATCCCAGGTTT
Source organism: Crypturellus undulatus (assembly GCA_013389825.1). Lineage (NCBI taxonomy): Eukaryota > Metazoa > Chordata > Aves > Tinamiformes > Tinamidae > Crypturellus > Crypturellus undulatus. Next base: position 10,873 of record VWPW01001905.1, read on the forward strand.
TCAAAACCTTTCATCAAGGGAAAAGACACAGATGAAGCAACGGCCATCACCAGGCAGCTGCAGAGGGAGTCTGTCTTTGGTGACAAACATTTTTCAGCTGTGTCGATGCCTCATAGTGCTGAGTACTGAACACATCAACAGTGGCAGTGCAGAGGCAGACCAACAGCACCTCTCCCATGCAGAACTAGATTGCTCTGCCAAAATAACCCTCCCTATGCTAGCTTTTACACATGTACATTTTCCAGCATCGACAGGGAAATGTTTTTGACAAAATTAAATTAGTCTGTTTCCCGACATGTCACTCTTCTTTTGCAGTAATGAATGCTTTAGGTCTTCAAAAACACCTTTTAATTCTTTTTTTTTTTTTTCTCAAAAGAAAGCTGATCTCATTGAGCTGGAGAGTTCCTGCGGGCATGTAATGACATACTGATGACTGCAAGAAAAGATCTGAACCTGCAAAAGTGCCTATACTTGTTTAATTTTAACTACATGAACTGTCCTGCTGAAGTCAATGAGACTACCACTGTGAGTAAATTTAGGTGCATCTGTCACTTCAGCAATAGGTACTAAGTCTGGAGTGTGAATAGGCATTTAGATGACAGGAAAATATATTTTGTGCCGTATAGCAAGGTACCTAGTGTGCCCAGTTACAAAAAAAACACACTTCACGTACCGAGTATTTTCAGCTGATCTTTAGACTTGGCAACATAACAAAATGGGTGGCCCAAAATGTGCGGCAGTAAGTCAAGCCACAATAGGTAAAGAGCCAGAAGACAACCATGATCTTTCTACCGTGACTTACCTGGAAGTGACCAGCACCCAGAGAGATGAAATTGGGGAACATTCTCCACACTCAGATGAGTGCACAGATTATAACTGTTTCTGTAAACTTTAAAAACTTCCCATAAAATGTAGGTTTGATCCAGTGCATGCCTGCCAATAATGGGATGACTGAGGTGCAAGCACTTTCAAATGCCCTAAAAGTGTGGGGTTTTTTTCTCCCTGTATGTTAGTACCACACTCAGAAATGGAGAATAATATAACACCTTTTTTAAATGCTACAGATGACTAGTACAATACAATGGCATAAATACACTGACTTCTCACCCTTGCATCATTGTATACGAGCACAATTCGGTACTCTGTATAAGGCTTGAGAAATACCAGAGTAAGCTACAGATGGGTAATTTTATTATCATCAACCTCTGCCCAGATCCATTCCATTATATGTCATGTAAATATATATTTTGAGTTATCCATTCTAGATCTCCATCTAAATGTTGTAGAAAGCTTTTAATGCAGCCAAAGCAAAATGACAGCATTTCTGCTAGATACTGCTATTGCTTCGTTTACCATCTACAAAATGATTTACCATTTTATGTAATCATTAAAGTTTTATGGTCCTGCTGTCATTATAGAAGAGACCTGCTGATATTTTCTATTGTACATTATATCTATCAAAATGAAATAAACGGCAGTTAGGCAGCCTCTTTTTCCCCATGTCTTTTCCTGTATCGCTCTGTTTCTATAAATTATTTTTGAACTCGCACAGCATAACCCTGGTACTTTGTCCCATCCTATGAAATAATGTTGGGCTAATTAGATATTGCTATAGACTCAGAACTGTTAGTAATATACACGAGTCTACCAAATTACTACCAAAAATGAGATGAACTATTGTGCCATCATTTTTGCTGTAGGAATTTAACGCTCTACTAATAGTTATTTCACTAAAGCCAAACGCTACAAGTTCACACCTTAAGTGCCAACTTATGGTGGTATTCCATATTAACGTCAAAGTCCTGCCATCTTATATTCCAGGGAATGAACAGCTTCTCCAGTCTTTATGCACATTCTTTGAGACTAATTATTTTTTGCTTCATCAACTTATTTCATCTGTTCCTCATCTGTAATTACAGTGAGGCTTTTTTCTTTTTTTTTCTTTTTCTTTTTTTTCCTTTTATTTCTTGTCTATAAAAATAAAAGTTGCTCAAAAGAATTTTTGAAAGTTCCATTAAAAAATATCTCAAGATAGTCTAGAGAAAGCTGCATGGTCAGCAAGGGATGCACCAATTAAAGAGAAGCACAGTGCTGGGAATCTATAACTTAATGAAAACAAGTTTGCTTATACCAGAGGGAGACATCACAGCATACCTGCCAGATTCCTATATGTGCTCCCTAATCATCTATTACTAGCAGCAGGATACTGGGCTACCTGGATCTTTGGTTTAAACAAGTACTATTCTTCATATGTTTTTATTACACTCATTTTCAGCTGCCTCTTTTCCTACAAACCATCCTTCTGTGTTCATTAAAACAAGCCTTCTACTTTCACACAGCCTACCACTTGTGTGTAACATACACCATCATTATACCATTATAAATGTCATTTATGAATGTGGCTGAGAAGAGAGGCTGTTTTTCATCTTACTTAATTATGGGCTATAATATACTGTCAATTTTATATCTGACACCATGATACAATTTGCATGTGTCTGCACTCTATTTAAAGATCCATATTGCTTTTGTGTATGAAAAAAATTACTGGATTCTTCTGACCATAAGTTCTAGTTAGGCTTCAGCTAAATAAAAGTGAAGAATTAACTATCAAAAGAATGTCACTAATAACCTTGGCCAAATAAATCATGATTAGCAAACTGACTGCTCCTAGCATTTTTCTTTGCTTTGTTGTATAGTCACTCAAAATGTCTTTAAAGATGTTAATTATGTGTGCTTTTTACCACCTAAAGACCTTCTGTTTGTCACAGGATTTTATCAGCTGAGACCTAAATTCACATAGTTATTGAGAGCTGAAAATGGAATGGTATGTGAAGAAAAGAGCACCATGCTGACAGTGCTTTAAGACCATTAACACATCATTGGGAACTCAGCTATACAAATCGCTAGCCTTAAGGGATCAGCTGTCTTGTTTAAGAATACAATTTATAAGGAATACCAATACATTGAGGGAGACGTAGTGAAGATGATGATAACCTAAATAGTGGTTCAAAGCAGCAAGCTATAATACATTTTACATATCACACATTGTAGACTCTGTGATATGGATTTCTGCAGTAGTTTGGGTTGTACGAGGAACCCCGGATTGCACCAGCCTGAAAAGTCTATTCTTGAGCTTAAGGCAAAATGTAAAATAATCATTGACTGCACAAGCACTTAGTGAATGCAAGCGGCTATAATGTATCCTGTATTAAAAAGCAGAACCCTGTTAAATATATGAGCATATCTAAAAGGATAAAACATTAATGTAACAAGGGTATTTGGTATGTTTCAATAATTACTGCTCAGTAATGAAAACCGCAATATTTTCTCTTTGTTCTGATTCACTTATTATGAAATGCTATTAGCATTTCATTTTATAAATATAACAAGTCTCTCATCTGGGTTTCTGATAAGACATGTTAGAGAAATTTGGCCTGAACCATATCGCACACTAAAATCTCAAAAGCTTTTTATTGTTATTGGTAACTATTATTGCTAATTAATATCCACATTTGACAAGAAACTGACTCTTAAAGAATCTGACTTTCCCATGTATACATTAACCTTTTGTGGCAAATGAAATCAGCAAAGGCATCTCAGTCCTCCAAAGATAATACATTTATGTGCATAAAAACGAGTAATGGAGATAAAAGCCTTTGGATTCTCACTCTTTTTACTTTTTTTTTTTTTTAAGTATATGGACTTGGAAAGCAATAACATGAAAATACTACAGTCCTAAGCATTCACACAGTTATGCTTCTAGAAAGATAATTACATTGCCATAATTTGATTCTGAAAATGTATGGCTGAGAACACTATATTGCTATAACCACCAGATGCTAAAAACACATGGAAAAATATCTTTTCATGCAGTGGTTGCAAGACAGGTGACAAGGGGGACATCAAAGCATTCGAAGCACCAGTTTCTGAGTGTGAGGTAGAGTATGTAGCCAGGCTGGATCCCAGGATTTTCTTCTTGAACCTGTTTCATAGTGTATCTGAATAAGCAGGTGGAAAAAAGTCTTTTCAACAAACAACGGTAAAGAGGTGGAAATTAAGCCTTGATGGTGAAGACATAACAGACAGAAGAGAGATACTCACTGTCAGTGAAACATATCTAAAAATATTTATAACTAGAATAATTACTGAGACTGTGATATCTCAAAGTTTGCCACAAGCTAAGATGCAGGAACACAAAGAAGTGCTCTATTATAGCTGCCATCAGACCCTCACTACAGAAATGAACAAATATTTCAAGCTTTTTTCATGTCCATATTATCTATTATAGCTGCCATCAAACCCTCACTACAGAAATGAACAAATATTTCAAGCTTTTTCATGTCCATATTATCACTGACTTAATAACTACTTGTTATTAAGTAGGGCTATGCAGGAGCAGCCTTCCCACCACTTTTTTGACACAACCACTTTACTAAGAGAATAAAACAGAAACTCGCCTTGAAATATCTTGCTTAAGTGCTCATTTGCCTTTTTATTTTCTTTCCAGTGAACGATGTCTTCCTCGTATTCTTAGGAAAGGATTGTGAAGTTTATAAATTCCCACCCCCTATTTTTAATCTGAGTAGTTAATTGATAATACAGCGGAATGACAGGCTGAGAATAAGATAACGATCTTCCTTATACACAAGAACTGACTCAAGTCATGCCTTTTAGTATCTTCTAGAAGCACAAAACCTGGATATCTTTGTTAGAGTCTTTATGAGGAGGTTGTACAGATTGACAAATACATGAGGAGCGCCAGGTGGACAATCTGTCTAAAAAGTTCTGTCCTATTTAGTTTGGTGCATTTTGAGAATGAAGTAAGCTAATAGGTGCAGAACTTGGAGAACATCTACACAGCCTGGCATCCCAGCTTAGACCCAGTACTGCAATAACATGGTTACACGACTGTAAGAGTACAGCTAGTCCATATCTGGCCAAACCAAGCACAGAGCAAAAGAAAAAAGCACTCACTATCTCGATCAGTGTAGATATGCCCAGGAAAGGGAACAAAATTGTCCACTGCAGAGATACTTATTCTGCTATTTACACTGTAAATTCCTTAGTTTTTCACACAACAGCTTTTACATGCAATCATACTCTCAGAGGGAGTGAAAAACTGGAGACTTCCAAGCTGGTAAGTCTTGCCTGAAAATGAGAAGCAAAGAGGAAGGCAGCAGATTCAAAAGTCCTCAGATAGACATTATTGTTGGAATACTTATACAGTCCGTGGGCTACAAGAATGTGTAAGAATTGCCATTTTTTTTTGTTTTGTTTTAAACTCAGGATAATCCAGGATAGAAAGCAACACCAATAAACATAGTTTGGTTCTTAGAGGTAGTTGCTGAATATTGTTCACTTGCCTGATATTTTTGATAAATTTGTGTTGGGAGAGCTCTAGTCGTGCTTGCACCACACCCTTCCTGAACCTGTCAGCAGTATCAGTCAGGCATATATTACAAAATTGCCAAAAGCCCTGACCAAAGGGCACAGCGTACTTGCATTACAGGAACGCTAGTGTGGGGAGCACACTGTGACTCAGAGACTTCCTAGCATAACTCCAGGGCAACACCCTGTATTTTCCTCCCGCATTTCTGTGTGCAGGCATGGTCCTAGAACAAGCTGCAGACATTTGCATACAAGCCAGTCACCAGGGCAGACCTGAGGGAGTAAAATAGATTACCAAAGACATATTTAATCTCATAACAAAATAGATACCACTAGCAGGCGAGTGGGGAGCACAGGGGAATGCACAGGAGAACCAGTTCAGATAGTTTAAGTCTACAGTTATGCTGGTACTCAGCTGCCTAAGCATAGGCACCTGGTTCTGTCTGAGACACAGCAGGATACACAGGATGTATGATGTGGCTTCATGGGGCAGCAGATGTGATACATATCCGATGAGGCAGCAATGCCCTTCCAGAACAGCAACTGGAGACTATGAAGGATAACCCTCAGTGGGAGGGATCATCTCTGCATCTCAAATCGTGGAAGATGTTACATCTAAGCAACTGACATGGGCTCTAGTGTGACCTATGTCATTCTCTAGTGAATGCATTGACTTGATCTGCATTGGCCCCAGCAAGAGTTTAGACTCCTAAAACCAAAGGACCAACATGTAGGCAGATTTTTTTCATGGTGACCTCCATCCTTACAGTTAGGTGAGATGAATCTAATGATGGAGTCACTGCATATGGATAAATAACTGATTATTTAAAATAAATTAATCACAGTGTTTCAGACTCTTCAGTTCTGAACACAGTGGAGATGCTGACAACAACTAAGTAATGCTTTTTTTTCCTCTCACCTTACATTCCAAGTTTTGAAGATTTAAGATCAAACACACAGCCCCCATTTGGAAAGAGCTAGTTTACAAATCTGGCTTGACAACATAATGTGCTTTAAGTAAGCTTCCCTCAAGTCCATCAGATATTACTTCTGCTGGTTGAATTCCAGCTGAGCATTGCACGGATAGCTAAAAGCAAGCATTGTTCAGAAAGAGAGTGTTCAGTTCCTTCCACTAAACTGAGCCACTTTGATATAGTTAAGTGATAAACTGATTAAAGTCAATTGAAACATTTAAAGGTAAAAAAAATCTAAGAGACAGCAGGTCTTTCCCTCTTTTACCCATATCCCCTTCCAAAACACATGCTTGGGAAAACACACTGTACATGAGGTAGCAGGGCTTTTGCTGGCTTGCTGGGAAGCTGAGATCAGGCCCCAATTAACACGGAGCTGTCACAGACCCTGCTGTGTGTATGCTCAGTGACCACAGAACAAATGGTCACAATCTGTTCTCTAAACGGTGACTTTTTAGGCTAAAGAACCCTCTAGGAACGGAGCTGAAATGGAGCTGGGTCAGCCTCTGAGGCCAATCTGCAGATGCCCTCCCGTGAGCATAGGGCACAGCCGCACGCACGTGTGAACACGTGTGTCTGCACTGGCCAGCTGCTGCCCTGCGCAGTACGTGGGCTATCAGCAAGCACTATGGTGCAACAGGAGCAGATGCGCAGGCCTGTCATCCACACTAGGTGTGTCCAGCTCTGTGCTGGACTGCCCATCAGCAGCTGGGACGTACAGTGCCCTGTTAACTACATCAAAGAGAATCCAGCCTGGGAGCTCCTATACTGCTCTCAAATGCAAATCAAAGCTTACTAAGAGGAGACGATCAGGAGATTTGCCTCAGAAATCCACATCTGAACTGGAATTAACATAGACACATCAGTGGATTATTGCTGAAAGGGACCTATGTGTGTATGTGAGGGGTAATATACACTACTTGCCTTCAGTGATAAGATATACATCTGTTTTTCAGATTCCGTGGAGTTGCCTACAAATAAAAGAGTAATTTCCAGGGAAACCTTAGATCTTTGCACTATATATTTTTTCAGTCTTGGCTACTGGAGGGTTCCTGTGTTAAAGTATATGACCAGGCCAAAACTTACTGTTTTTGTTCCAAGAGATAAAAATTGTCACCTCTGCCCCAGCAGGAGGCCCTCCCTGTGAACAGGGGTGAAGTTCAGGCCTGGACGTGGCCCGGGGGGTGGCACGGAGCCCGCAGCGCCCCGTGCTAGGCCAGCCATGGCTGCGAGCCGCACTCCACGGGCGAACAGACCGGCATCTGCTGCGCTCCTGGGCAGGGCTGAGCGGCTCAGGGACCTGGGCACCCGCCAAGGGCCCAGCTGGGAGGCTACAAGCTGCAGGAGAGCACGAAGGGGCCAGCAAATGCCTCTCATCGGGCCCCAGTTAGCACCGGCATTATGGGGGAGGATGCCTCCCCTTTGCTCGGTTAGAGGCATGGCAGGAAAACACTGTAGAGACACGCACAGGGTGTGAGGAGCAGGAAAGCAGTAACAGAGTGGGTGAGAGGAGAGGGCGAAGGGAGGGGAAAGGTGGAGAGCAGAGGGTACGGGCTGTGGTCCGGGTAACACCACAGATGCTGGTAAGTGCATTTCAGCCTCCCCCAGAACGAAGCTCTTGTCTGGTGACTTTGGCAATAATCTAATTCCTCTTACCTGTGTCTCAAGCGCTACAGGGTAAAAATAGGAATGAATAGCTACGTCTTGCTAGTTAAGAAAACAGGAGCTTGCTGTCGTGCTAGTGAACGTGGTCTCCGCTTCCACTGGGTTTGACATGATTTCTGATGCTGTGTTACACAGAACTATGTGCTAAGTAAGCAGTGGTCGTAGGCCGTTTCAAACAGGCACAGCATATGTCGTTGCTTTCAATTAGAGCGAAGCAGAAAGGAAATATTTCATGTAAAGGAGTAGCCTGGTTTAACAAGAAAGAGAAGGAAAATTCATATGCATGTAGACGAAACTGCATTCTTTAGTGTGGAGGTCAGCACTGATTTAGGTGTTTTTTAAGCCCTGTTTGGAAGGTAAGGTCAGATTTATGTGGTTCACAGCCTTCATGCTTTGCCCTTTCTCAAGAGGTTAATACTGTACTTCTCCATCACAAGTAAAAATACAAGGCCCAAACTACATAATAACTCTGATAGCAGAAGGATTTGGAAGTATGACCACTTCAAATTATGTGTAAGGTGATTTAAACATTCATTAAAAACATTGTTATCTGTCATTTAAGAAGAAAAGAAAGGTCTTCTTTATTTTTTTTCCTTTTTTTCCCCTTTTACTCTGTAGTGCAGTGTGGAAAATGAAAGCTGTTTTTTTTCCAGCTGACATCCTTGCCGATCACCCTGTTTCAATCCTTAAATCCTTTTAAAACACATTAAGGAAACTTAGTGAACTAGGAATAATTTCAGTCTGTTCGAAGCATAAAAGGAAGACTGGTGACCTTAAAATTCAAAGCAACCTGGCTATTTATTTGACTTGTCTTATCTGTTTATATATTCACTGTTAGAAATGCTGAGATAACATTTTCAGAATAAGAGCATCTCTTAGATAAGCCAGCAGTAAACAAATGTGCACATACCTTATGTAGAGGACTTTTAGATTTTAAAAAGGTTAAATAATGATTAAATTATACTTTAGTAATTATTTCAACTATTTTATAATGAAAAAATGTCTTTGGATAACTTGACAGGATGCAAAGCATTTCTGTTTCTTGAGCGATCATATCTCTGAGCTAATAGACCTACATGGTGCTATGTGTCCTTGTCTCTGACTGAAGACACTGGAAACTCAAGCTGTTTTTCACAGTGTTGCCGGATATGAGGAGAACATGCTGCAGTTTTTCACCATCTCTAGCCTTTCTCTTCATCCCCACCGCATGCAGATTACCAAACTCAGCTGAAGCAGCAGGCATAAGAGGGAAGTAGAACAGAGAACCTGGACATGCTTTGGCCTCACAGATGACTGTGATGCTCTCAACAAGTCTGTGCAAGCATCAAATGAGTCACTAACGGCTCGGCAAACGTCAGCGGTGCTGAAATCAGATCAGAGGGCAGGTCCACGTCGTGCAAAGCAGCGCGCAGAGCCGGGGCAGCGCTGGATCCATGGGGCCCTAGGTGGGAACAAACACAGTCTCTCTTCCCAAGCTTCAGCTGGCTTTGCGATTCTGCCATTCCCAAGCATTCCCACCCTGAGAGTCAGGATCCTCCGACTCCTTCCGCTTCCGACTCGGCTTCGCCCATCCGCCCCCACATACATGCCAGGGCTGGCTGCACAAGGTGGCAGTGCCCATAACCCCCACCTGAGAGCCAGGATCCTCCGACTCCTTCCGCCTTGGGGAGGCTTCGCCCATCCGCCCCACATACATGCCAGGGCTGGCTGTACAAGGTGGCAGTGCCCATAACCCCCAGAGGCTTCAGAAGAGTCAAGAGGATGCTCAAATCTAGCATCTGCTAGTGCCTGTTTGCATACTGTCTGCCCCTCTCCAGAAAGTGCTCCAGTTCAGCCAGGACATGACCTTCACTACCAGAAAATCAGAAGGATCAAACTGGTGCCGATGTAGGTTGGGAGTCCTTGAGAGAACCACACACAACTGGTGCACAAAGCCCCCTTATGAAGAGACCTGTTTCATGGCTGTTTGGAAGTTTGTTTTTTTGCTTGAGAGTTTTCATTATTTCCATTTTATGCTGTTTGTTCTGGTGTTTTTTTTTTTTTTTTTTTTNGTCTTAAACCAAAGGATTTCAGCTAATAGATTTTTCTATAACATGGTGCATTATTTCTATTTGTTTCATTCTTAACTTCTTCACTTTCAGGAGAAGTTGAGCACAATGCTCCTAAAAAGTGAAGAGAATAAATAAAATGAAAACATAGTACATTAAAATATAGATATATATAGTTGACTCATTAAAAAAGCTTTGTGTGGTTTTGTGTTCTGTTTTGTTTTCAATGTGGGGTTAGAAAATGTGGTAATGGGGTTTTTTATTTTTAAGAAGAAGAAGAAATTTAAAGGCATTTTGTAATTAGTATCGGAAGTTATTCTTAAACCTTTAAGAATGAGAAATGCATTCAGTTAGGCTTATGTTACTGGTCTCCCTCAAAATTTGATCATTATTAAAGCAATAGAGATTTTACATTCAGAGTCAGCGAACAATAAACAGAGATTGTGTTTTTTCCTCTCCAGTAAAGGTGGAGTTTCAGTGAGGAGTAAATATTTACTTTATACTGCAAACAAATAGTATATCAAACTTCTTTTTATGTCGGTTGATTTTAATATTAGTTATAATTAGTTATAATTTTAGTTATTTAAAAAATATTTTAAAGATACTTAAAAAAAACATACAAACCAGAAGCCTAAAACCTGGAGAGAAAATTAAACAAATAGATTCTGACAAAAATGGAAATAAGTGTAAAGGAGTATGAAACTATCAGCTGTTAAAATTTTTGTCTTAGTCCTGTTGTTCTGCAAAATCTGTATGGTCTTTATATAATTATTCCCTGCAATACTATTTTTATTTCTAGTGTATAACCTGGTCTGACCTCAGCTGACCCTGCCGTGATCAGAACGTTGAACCAAAGACCTCCTGAGGTCTCTTCTAACCTAGATTTTCCTATAGGTCTATCACGTATATAAATTCTTATCCCCCTTTTCTGAGCCGAAGTTTGCTTGTAGATGATGCTGAATGCATCCGTTGCGGGAGGTGACCCTGTTCCCCAGGTCATGAAATGCCAAGAGAAGGCAGACCACCCATTCCTATCCTGCAGCTGTGAGAGCTCTGCATCGACTCCTGTGTTATTCTTCCTGAGACATAATTACCACTGGGATAGATGGATTTAGTCCAAAATATCCGCAGTGTGAGTCTTGTACTGCAGTGTACAAGGGTGAACTTGCCTGAAAGCTGCCTGCCCAGGGGTAGAGAGAGCTCTGAGAGCTCGCAGGGTTCCAAACAGATTGGGGTACAGCTAAGGGCAGGAGCCACATGTGATACATACAGCCTGCTGGAGCAGTTTCTGGCATGCACTCTGGTTGACCAGTGCCCAGGAGAAACATCTGCCATGGAGAGAGGTAGCTGGAGCCCTCTGCCACAGGGCTAGCACGGGCAGCCAGGAGATGAGTGTTCGTCTACCTCTTCGGCTGTCTGCTACCTGGCAGGTCACAACACATCCCTAGTTTTACCTTGCCACAAATTCTGGCCTCTTCCTCTAGTTCATCACACTGTTAGGCCTGTAACCTTGTCCACGGCCCTTCCCCCTCAAAAGTGACCTTCACAGAAATCGCTCTGGGTATCTGATGCAAGTCACAGAGAATCCTTCAGGGCAATTTCCACTGATTTTTAGAGCAGGCCAAGAGCTCCAATAGCCATTTCACCTTGTTCCTCTTCCCAGGACTCCTGAACACCATTTTACATCACTCTTTAACAGGCAGCTCCCAAAAGCTCTGGATATCTACTTTGGAAAATCAAGTAGTCTTCCTCTTTTTATTTTGCTTTCTAAAAGACATCTTAGGAAGTCTTAAAAAATATGTGCTGCTTTATAGGGAGGATAACATAACTAAAGGTCCTCTGCCAGCTATGGTCGCAAAGATTCAAAAGGGTAAAACAAACAAATAGATATTTGATGACAGGTAAGTTCCTGGTTGGATACTGAACAGTCAAATGGGATAAATTATTAAAATCTCTAACGCTTCCAGTTCTCTTCAGCTCACTGAATCATCTTTCTCAGCGCAGGAAATAGGACTTGCCTGTGAATCCTCACAGCCTAGCAATCCCCCAAGACCTGCAGAAGCCGGTCCCCGTGGCAGAGCTGCACTTTCTGTGAACTTTGGTCTTTGTCATTCTTCCTCACAAAGCAGCATCAGAGTGTTACACCGGACGAGGTATCAGCAAGATGTTTGTCTTCCTTTCCCAGAGAGCTGCTTTCCTATTGCTTCCATCAGAAATTTGAAGTGGAAGCCCTCAAAGTAGGGCTAAATGTCATACCATCCCATGAGTAAATGTTTATGGGGTAGTTGCTCACATATTTGCTAAAGAAATCTGGACTGTTGATTCCCAGAAAAACTCCACAGTATGAATAACTGTGATTCTGTCCAGAGCTGTTGTTTCAACACAGCATGATAAGATCTGACTGCTTCTGTAGTTTTGTTTAATGTAGCTGTTGCAACATAAACCTAACGAAGCTTGAATACTGGGGCTTATGTTTATTTGTTTTGAATAGCTTTGGAATTGATATAATTATACAGAAGAGTTAAAACCATTTTACTCTCATTATCCAAGATGTTATTTAATCTTCAGAGTCGATCAGATTAAAAGAAATCCTTTATCTCTTGCAAGATAAATTGCTATAAATCAAGTATTATAAAGAACGTGTAATCAGGTCATCTCAAGACTATAGGGAATGTTATTCTGTTATGCCAAGCTCAGGTGATGTTGGGGTGTATTTTAAAGGACTCTAACATCCAAAGGGAAGGGCATTCATTAGTTTTATTTTTTAGGGAAGGGCATTCATTAGTTTTATTTATGTGGCGTGATTTCACGAGGTAAAAAGCCATGTCCCAGAATCCAATTAAAACAAAAATGTTCCCAAGCTTATTTAAAGTACAGCTCCCTGGTGTAAGAGGAATGTACTCATCTCCCTTAATCAAGGAGGAAAGTTACCAAATAGATTCAGTCAAACTGAAAATAAGTATATGTATAAAAGTACTACATGTTACAATATCCTGAGTATCTTGAGAAGGTCAAATAGCCAATTAAATACATTTGTATTGGAGACTTGGTTACATCCACATGCTCATCCTTATCCTCTGGCCCTGAGTCTCACCTGAAATGATTGGAACATATCGAAACTATTCAGTTCTGTTATTAGCCACACAGGATGTACTCTAGCTTCTGTTTGAGAAATGTTCACTAGCACTTGCTAACTCCCAGATCAAGCACAGACCAGGTAGTCGATAGATCCTATATCTTAATATATGCAGTCAGACTGCGAGCTGCTTTTTAAGCTTGGAAGATATTTGCTTTTTATGAACAAAAGTAGTTAGAATCCATAGAAAGTGATAGGACAAATTATCAATGTCCATCAAGAAGTGAATCACAAATTCATATGTTAAGATGTGTAGGAAAGACTTCAAGCTCTTGTTAAAAACAAACACCCCTTGCCCCGTTCCACACCACCCCTAAAACAAACAAACAAATAAACAAAAAACAGAAAATGGCCAGGTCACTTAGCAGTGAGTAGCACTGGTTCCTTCTGTGGAAAGGAAATACATAATTTTATGGTCAGTAACTCTGCTAGAGAGACTATTGAAGATGTCTTCCCAAGATAAAGTAATATTTGGAAGTGCATTTACTTCAGGCATTTTTTAAAGAATATCTAAGGAGAGGCCATTTTTAAGGAAGCTTGAGAGATTGCTAGCTATTTCTGAGTATTTCATAGACACAAGGAGGCAACAATCATGATTTCATCCAAATTAGTGTTATAAAAGTGACGAAAATCTTAGTCATAAGATCTTCATATGTTGCAGTGTCTGTCATTGTGTTCTGCAGTTGATACCTTTAGTGCTTTGGTGTTTGATACATGTATTTGTTTAAACATTAGAAATTGCATTCATGATTAATAGAGTTGGACAAATTTATTTAACAGATTTTAGTTTTCTTTCTGAAATTCATAACTACTCATATACCAGCTGGGATTTTTCTGTGTTCATTGATTATTTGTATATAAAGCTGTCAAATATATTTTGGTTCAATTTCAGAATCATTCCAAACCTCCCTGTGAATATTCTCACTTGGCTTTGGTCGAATAGCTACAGAACTTCCAAGTAACAATGAAAGGAACTGTGTGATCAGCAGTGACTTTTGTGTGTGTGTGTGTTTTCATCTTCTTTGCAACCAGCATAAGCTGTTGCTGGAGATTAATAGATACTAAAAATGTAGAGCACATCTAATGTTATTTTGGAGCTAACTGTGGTCTTTCACAGCAAAAAATAAATTTAGATAACTTTAGGCATTGACTAGGTAAGGAATCAGCAGATCAGGTTTTGAGGATTCCAGTGACACATAAATGCTTGAATTAAGATGCTGGGCTCTCAAATGACAGGGACCTGTAGGACCTGTATGGCTTTGAAACTTTCTGGGGTTTGAGATTATGTGTAAGAAGTGCTTTGCCATGACTGAAGCTAGCTAGTTATAAGACAAGGCTAACAGAAGTTCCCTATTAAAAAAAAAAACTGTGAGTAAACAAGCGGATGAAGGAGAGTTTCTTCAATTATGCTGCCAGTAAATGTATAAACTACTTAACGAAGTACTCTGGCTCTTGCCTGTGTTGAGTGAAATGACCATGTGGGAGCTTGATTGCTTTGTAAGGGTCTTTGCAACCTCAGAAGGAGATGCACAGTTCCCATTTGCATTAGTGCTTGGCTCCTGCTTCATTCCTTCCCATCTGCTGCCTGCCTTTTACCTCCTACAGGCAGTCTAGTACTACCTGCTTCATTTTTGCTCTTTGACCACTATAAATCAAAGGAGTGTCACTGACACTGGGAATGGGGTGGGAGCAATAGACACTAATGAGCTAAATATTGCACACATTATATTTCTTACCTGAAGTCACGTTGCAGCAACTGAGATTTACTGGCTTTCCAATTGCCAGCAGCATGAAAAGGTGCCCCGGACACATCTCTTTATTAATATAAACAAGTGAGAAGTGGTTTGTGTTACCCAACATAAGAGACAGATTCAACCACTTTGTGTTTGGCAATAACTTCAAATGCCAGCTGACTCAGAGGTGTTTTGTAAACCTTCCATTCAGTGGAAAAACTCATCCTGTCAGCTGGGACTTAGAGTGTGCAGGACTTTCCCCTCTTACCTCTGCTTAATGCATCACTGACAAGGAGACACCCGCTGACAGGCTGAGGGATGGATGTTGCAGCGTCCACTGTTACTTCCATTTTATTATCTGTATGTCTCTGCTGGACCAGGGACAAACATTGTCTGGTTTTGGCTCTTAGGCCATATTTCACTCAGCCTTTGCAGAAAGAAATAATAGATTGGCTCTCCCTCCCTTAAACAATGCCTAGCTCTTTGTAGGAGGGTGTCACTACATGAAACAGGCTAATCTGAGATAGGGCTAATTCAGAAATAAATATATTTATATAATATTATCATATATACTAGCATATTTGATAGTGTGCATTTATGAGCACATTTCATAATGGACATTATCAAAGGAGAGAGACACTCACAGTAGGTGTTGTCCATGGGAGGATTCTTCAATGGCTTGCAATGCCGTTATCATCACCCAGGATTTACAGCGCAAAGCGGGAGGGATCTCTCATATCAGGAGAGTCAGATGAAAAGGCCTGTTGCTATTTCTTATAAGAAATTTCCTGTGACATTCACTTTGTGGATAATAAAATCTCACCTTTTTTCAGTAAGAGAGGAAGGAAATTCATTATAAAACAAAGTGAAAAGCGTTTAATGAAAAAATTCAGGTTTTAGTACCAGCAGGTACTAAAAACTAGGAAATTTGAAGTAAAATGCAAATTTCTCATTTCTAATATTTAAAAGCTTTACTTCAGCCAAAATCATAAATATATTTGTTTTAATTCTGTATATCCACTCTAAGGATATGGTTATTGTTCAATGACAAAAATATATCTAGTCTTGCTGGTGACCTCTGCATATAGCAAGAAATGAATAAACTTCCTGAGTTTTAATAAAAAATATGAATAGAAATTGCTTAATAAGACTGCTCTTACTAACAGTTACGTGTATCCATTCTTGTCTTTTGAAGGAAATTTTATTTTGAAATTTTATTTTGCAAACAAATCACAGATATCTGAGATTTCTGTTTTTATAAGGTCCTAAAGCTCAGAGCTACAAAATAGCAGACATGGGCACAAACACATGTTAAAATGTCAGAACCGTGAAGATATGTTGGTATGTTTTACAGTGTCATAGAACTCTAAACTGTCGAAGGAAAAATTTAAGACAACTTAGTCAATAAACAAGAATGAAATCTTAATTGTAGTTGTAAGTGCATCACATTATTGCTGAGCTTCATTGTCAGAAGAATTAGGCTTCTCTATAAGCCTAGCATCCCGTGTAGCATTTGAATATGTAATGATATTAACTACACTATTATGCATCTGTGCCTGAGCTGTTTTTAAAGTGAAGGGCTCCCTAGTCATTAACTACGTTTAAACTTTTATTACCTTAGCTTTTGAGGACATCATTTTTTAAGTATGCTGCTATGTGAGCCAGCTCTCTCTTCATATCTGTAGAAGAGAAAAAAGTCTTTCTCAAAAAACACGCACTTCACATATCCCTGAGAATTTCACTCCAAAGGATCACAAAGTACATTGTGAGGGGTTTTTTTTGTCTTAATTGGGCAAGTATCCTATCCCCAAATGCACTAGTGCATAGCCGTGTATTTGAGCTGCTTAAGCACTCTCTCAAGGGGAAGAGGAAGATGCACATGTTAAGGGGCCTCTTGAGTTAGGACCTATACATTTAAGAATGAGGAAGATATAAAATCAAAGGGAAAAACAGCTGTACAGCCACGCTGGAAGGAGGGTATTTCAATTCTATTGAGTGTTAATTTTGGTGGGTCTTCACTGTAGTGTTAGTGTGGGCTCTTACCTTAGAATTACTCTTAACCTTTCTATTTTACCAGGCTGTCAGACACTTCTATTGGCCTTGTCAGGGTAGGACACTAAAATGTGGCAGACGCTATGACCACAGTGGAGGTGCTTCTCCCGTGACATTACCGAGGTAAAAGTTGGCTACTCCAGCTGCCTCAGCTGATTCCCTCTGATTTAGGTGACTAATTTTTAGATGTTTAAGTTAGATGTTTAAATTGTAAGTTTAAGTTTTAGGTTTTAAGTGTTTTAAGTTTTAGATGTTTAAGTTTAGATGTTAAGAGGCAAATGCCTCCATCCTGCCTGATTAGAGCTGTCAGTCCTAGATGGGAATTAGGCCTCTTTGGGAATCTACCCAGTGCTTCAGAAGCGCAAGGATTTATAAAATGCAATTACGATTCACACAGTCTCACAACATCTTACAAGTGCATCCCCACACGGGTACGTACAGCTGCGGGCCAGGGACGTGCCAACGCGCTGCGTCTTGCCGGCAGTGCCGGTGCCACAGGCCGGCGGCGGCTCCCCGGCTGGGGCGGCCGCAGGAGCGAGGTGGCAGCGCCGGCGCACGGCTCGCCGCACGCCCCAGGCTGCCGGGCGCTGTGTTTCTGAAGCCTGAGTCACTCGCTTTATACGAATTAGAGCAGCAGAAATTCCTTTTCGCATGACACATGGTGAGCTCAGTGCAGGGCATGGGGTCCTGCTAGAACTCAGGGGTGGCAGCTCTTGGCTTCTTGGGGGGAAGGTACTCTGTGGTCGGCAGGATCCATGCCTAAAACCAGGTGTGGGAAAGAAGAGGAAATGCTGTGACTATCCCGGCTGGGGCAGCACTGGCTCTGCCCGAGGCGCTTAGCTGGGAAGCAGCTCTGGAGTTTCACCCCGGCACAACCCACACGGCTGTGCCGCCCGCCGCCGGCTCCTGCGCCCTCCTCCAGGATCGTGATCCATCCCGGCTCCGCAGGGGCAGGCGACTGAGGAGGCGCACGCCAAGGCAAGGCGCGGAGCGGGGCTGCTCCTTGTTGGAGGCAGGGGAGCGCGGGCGGCCTGGGCCACTCCTCCGGCTGGGCCGGCGTGCCGTGCTGTGCCCTGCTGTGCCGTGCCGGGCCGTGCCGGGCCGGGCCGGGCCGGGCTGGGCGGGATTGGCTGGCACAGGCTCACGGGGCCGGCGGCGGCCAGGTGGACGCGCGAGGCCGCGGCTGCCCAGAGGTGTGCGCGGGCCGGCGGCACACTCGCACCGTGGAGTAAACTCGGGGGACGCTGACACCCCCTGAGACTAAGCTGCTTCTGCTTCTGTTCTTTTTTTTTTTCTCCCCCTGTCCCCTCCTCCTCTTCCTCCCAGGGCTGCAAGTGGGATCAGCGCACCTGGAAGTGCTATGCCCACGGAAATCTGCCGGGCGGTGGGAATGCACGCCATCTCGGACTTCCACTCGGCGCTCCCGGTGCGGCTGCTCCGCAAGGGGCCCGAGTACCTGCGGCGGCAGTTGGAGGCCGGCACCCCGGGCAGGAAAAGCGCCGTGGAGCGGCTGGCGGCTGATAAGGCCAAGTATGTGAAAAGCCAGCAGGTCATCGGCACCAAGCAGGAGCCCGTCGTCGCCCTCAGCTCCGTGTCCGGCAGCAGCGGCGACAGCTGCTCCGCGGAGAGCGAGCGCGGCGTGCGGGAGCACGGCAGGAGCACGGGCCCGCCGGGGCCGGGGCCGGAGCTGGAGCTGGCGGGGACGGCGCGCGCCTGCCGCGGCCCGCTGCCTCGCGGCCCCCCCATCGCCCGCCGCAGCACCCCCAGGAGGCAGATGCGTCCCGATTCCCTGGTGATCTACCGCCAGAAATGTGAGTTTGTGCGGGGTCAGAGCCAGGACAGCCCGCGAGGGAGCCTGGTGCGGAGGCTCTTCCAAGGACCCCCTAAGGAGAAGCAGTTCGCTTCGGACGAGGTGCCTGGGGCAATCATGGAAGTGGCCAGCAGTGAGGAGAGCCGGGCGCCCATCCCTGCGGGCTGCGACGAGCGCCAGCCCAGCGGCCCTGCCGCAGAGCGAACTGTCCCCGCGAGCACCGCCACTGCCCCGGGCGGGCGCCCACTGGCACGTGGGAGGCCCTCGCGGCTGCCCCCTGCTCCCGAGGAGGGGACACGGAGAGGCCTCCATCGCTCCCAGTCGGACATCAGCTCCCGCTACTCCAAGTCCTTCTCCGAGTTCGACCCCTTTTTCACGTACTGCGGTCTGGACCCGGAGGTCATCGAGGACCTCGGCAGGGAGAACTTCTCGGCGGCTTCCGACGGCGTCTCCTTCAAGGTCCGCAGCATCAGCGTGGCGACGTCCGAGAGCGACTTCACCCGGCACAGCGGGGACGAGGGGCTGCTGGAGGACGAGCTCACGGAGCAGGTCCCCAGCAGCACCTCCATCATCGAGCGCAACGCCCGCATCATCAAGTGGCTGTACACCTGCAAGAAAGCCAAGGAGGCCAACGCGGCGCTCCGGGAGCTGGCGTGACGGCGTCGCTGAACTCCAGGTGTGTGCAAAGGCCCACCGGCCGCTCCGTGTGTGTCCGTGTTCTCCTAGCGAGCACCTGGCTTCTCTTGGTGGATTCCTTGTAGGAGAGGCAGTGGGAAGCCGTCTTCTCGACACTGCTCGTTGCACTGTGGCACTTTTGCAAAGCAGAAATTTGGGGCATGGCAAGAGCCAAAATGCAGACAAGGCAAAGGAGTGCAACTTGGCAGCTTTCGATCAGACCCCACCATGAAACCAGAGTCGGTGTCGGTGAGAGATGTCTGCCCCTTGCAGAGCCCTGCTTTGTAAAAGCTTGTTCTTCCCAGGTCCTGTTATGCTCAGTGTGAGGAAAGCCTTAGAAAATTGTTCACTCCTGTATTTTGGTGGCTTAGATAATACAGCTGAACTGAAACTATTAATGTTTCAGTGCAAGGAGTGCATTGTGTTTATGCTGTGCTGTCAGAGCTTCCCTCTTCTTGCTCTTGCTGTCCTTCCACCTTTGCTTATATTCAGCTGCACACTGAGCTGCACACTGAAGAAAGTAAAGTTGAGTCAGTATCACCAGCCACAGATTTACCCTCCAGCTTTTGTCTAGGGCCCTAAGAGCTTGTGGCAGCCACCCACCTAGCATTGCACAGCCTTCAAGTTCTCTGTCCTGTTTGTTTTTAGTGGATCTTGCCCTTCCAAAGTGGGAGAAGTTCTGTGGGTTTCGCTGTGTGGTTTAGCACTGGTAGCTGGACGTCAGTGGTTTGCCCTGTATAGAGAGATGCTTTACAGAGGCTTTACTGCCTTTAACTGAAGGTAACACAAACGTGTGACATCTAGGCTTGGAGATCTTGGAGATCGATTACTCCACATAAATAAGCAAACCAAATTTAGCCCAGGACATAGCTGATTTTCTGATTTCAGTAAAGCTGTGCTTCCTCTGCATCTGATCTGAAAAGAACTATATTCTGGTATTCCCAATACACAAATTCCTTTGGATAAATACCATGCTTATGATGTGGTATTTAAAAGTTACATGTTGATAGGAAAGCTTGCATTTATATTTTCTGGCAGTTCATAATCTGTGTATTAAAAGAACATCATTTGGTGTAGATATAGTTGCAGATAGTGAATTGTGGCCTTATGAACATGTAGAAATGTAACACTTGAGTCTCTTACATGGATGTGGAGCTGTCATTCCTGATTCCTTTAATCTATATAATGTGAAATCCATTCACTTACTTGAAATAATTTTAAACTACACAGAATGTGTATCACTAAAAATAAGCATATTTCTCCAGAGGCAATTTTCTCCCTGGGAGTAGAGGGGGGGAGGAAGGGAGATGGACACATTTTCACACAAACATTTCAATCGGTTGGAGATAAGAATGGTTGTCAGGTATCAGGCTGACTGCTTAAAGAAGTGCTGTTATGTGACAAAGCCTTTCCCAAATTAAGTTAGGGAGAAGAAAGGGCTCTCCTGAGCTGATCATTTCTTCCCGCTCATCCTTCCGTAATAAAAGGAAAGGGAGATGGACAAACAAGACGATGGAGGTGGTGGTTTGTGAAGCTTCTCGCAGCTGTCTGCCCAACAAAATCCTGCGTGTGGACAGCAGCTCCTCTTCCTCTGTCATGAGCAAGGGTCTAGTGACAAAAACAGCCCTACTTTTGTGTACCTTAAAAAAAAAAAAAAGGATATGTCTTTCATTGCCCGTTGGGGGAGCAGGAAAAGACCAGGTGGGACAGGAACCAAGCTGGAGGAGTTTGTGGTTGTCACTGCTGTTTTAGGAGAGTCAAAATTCTGGCTCAATCAAAATTCTCTTCTGTCAGTCAGTGTCATTTTTGGGGTGAATGTCTAAGATGAAAGGGCAGTTAGGTACATAGCCTAACAAGGTGGTAAAAGTATTCAAACGACAGGTACAGTCATCCTGCAATAATTTTAACATCTAGAAATACGTATTTTAGAGTTGCTTTTCCCTTAGCTGTTCTATAACTCTAGAAATGGTTCAACCTACCATTTTAACTGAAATTATAGTCACATGAGAACATGAGACAGTGCTTTACGCTGGCAGCAATGTTCTATGGTACCATTATTTTTGGCAGCCTAGGAAACACTAATCCTTAAAGTTCGTATTATAAACCTAATTTTAAACATCCCAGGGCTGACTTTCAGCAGATATATCTCAGCAATAGAACTATCATTATTTCCAGCTTAACTTCTGTACTTCCCTGTTAGGCCACAGAAACAGAAAGTTCAGCTAAAAATACTAGTGCCCAGAATATAGAGCAAGAGTCATCAAGAGTTACCGTTAGTTAAATATTACTGTTACAGTGTAGAATTTAAGCTGAGAGTGATAATCACCTGACAGTCTGCGGATGGGTTGTGCAGTTCTGGTATTTGTATTTCTTGTACACCCAAGTGCTATTTTCTGCTTTCAGTGCTAAACGTTTTCTAACAATGGAACCAAGTTTGATATCTAAATGGTTTTATTATATTCACATATTTGATTTTATCTAGTTTGCTAACTTGTTATTAATTGGCAATAGACTTATGTATGCTAAGAGACTAGTTTGAGGAAACCTACTGCATGGGAGGCAATTTGGTCTCTTTGGAGCTCTTGGGCCATAGTCTTCAAGGCACCTCATTTTGCACATATACTTGGAAATTCCTGCACTTTTTTTGTTAAAAAAAAAAAAGAGAGCTGTTTTCTAAAGGCCAACATTCATTACATGTAAAACACCTTTTCAAATCTGCAGGGTTTTATGGGCCAGTGATCATTCTATTAATATTTTATGCTCTCAGCTTAAATTTTCATGAATATTTCTGGGCCTGGAGGGATGCTATGTAAATAAAACAGCTACTTGAAGCATCAAGTTCCCTAACAAAAGCGTTTGTTTCATCAGAGCAATTACTGCAAAGTCTAAGCATGGGCTGTGAGCTTCAAAAAACAAAAAGTCCTAAGTGAGATGGCCATTAGTGTTTCCCTGCATGATGTTTCCTAAATTCACTTTTGGAGTTCAGGTTGATTGGCTCCTCTCCCTGTTAATTCTGTTTGGCTCTAAGAAGCCACGGTACATCCTCCTTCCTGATTTGAATCAAGATTATTCAGTCTTGAGTTTCAAAACCATTCAATTGTTCATTATTCAAGTGGGAATCTCATGGGAAAGAAATTGATTCTGCTGGCAATAACCATAAGCAGTTGAATAAAAGTTTAAGAATAACACCATATAACTCTCTGATGTGATAAATAATAAATGATGCTTTTTCTTTCTTTCCTTAGACTCCCTGACTTGGAAGATGAACAGCACCAGACACAGGAAGAAACTCTTCTCTCATCTGGCTCATGACTACTTTGTTCAAGTTTAGCATTTTCTTACTGCCTCCTTCCCTCTTCCCTGTCCCCAGGCAGCAATACCCCTTGCCACAAGCACAGGGGTGCTCAAGAGCACAACAAGAAGCAGAAGTTGGGAACTGGGCCACAGTGAGACAGCAGGAAATGAAAGAAAGTTCCCGGAAAAACAAAGCATGGCTGCAGCTACAGTGACATTCAGCAGCAGATTGCCACATCTAGGATTTCGGATATGCTGTGGGGATGTGGCAGGTTTGCGTCGTGCACCATCCATGCACCATCCATCCACGTCCATCCATCCATCCATGCACGTCGTGCACCATCCACCGTCTCCTTCCATCCATGCATTTGTCAGCAGTGATGGGAGGAGAAAGTGGGAATGAGGTGGCAATGACCCCTGGGTCAGGCGTTGCCTTGCAGGAGACAGGCTCCGCCCGGCTGTTCAAAGGCACTGTCTTTCCAGGGCTGTTTAAACGCTGCTCAGCCTGATATCATTAGACGCTATTTGCCTGGCTGGTGAGGGCTAATTTGGCAGTTTTATCTGGGATACTTGGCAAACATGCTGTAAGCTAAATCCCTGCAAGCTTCTCTCTCTGAGTGCCCAAGCCGAATTAGAGTACCTTGTATCCATCTAGTCTGCTCAGACACACAGCTCAGTCAGTCAGTGGGAGGGCACACCATTAAAATCCCTGCCCAAAATTTGTTCAGGAAAGAAACACAGTTCCAAAATTAGAGAGGATTTTGTATGGATATTACATTGCTCCAGAGTAGTAGAATTTACATTTACACAGACTCCTTGACTTGATTTGCACCGTCTCTCTGATGATGCCAGAATGAGTTTCATTTCAGCATTTGGAAGCCTGTGATTTAACACATTTAGGTTTTTAAGTAATGGGTTTATGGAATCCATTAGCAAATTGCATCCCAGACAATGTAAGATTGCACTTCCCTGGCATGGGTTTGGAGTAGCACTGTGCTCTCTGTACTGCAAGCAAGAAGGTATGCGAAACCATGCCAGAAAAAAAAAAAAAAAAAAAAANAGCAAACAAGAAGGTATGCAAAACCATGCCAGAAAAAAAAAAGTCTGGTTGGGGTCAGATTCCAAGTATAGACAGCAACTTATTCACACTCAATATAATCAGTAAAATAGTAATACTTCATTGGAAATGGACAACCTAAAAGTACTTTGGATCATCAGTGCAGTGAATGGATCCTTTGCAAATTACTTGCAGAATTTGCTGACTGCCTCAGATATTTACCCCTATCAGCCACTGCTTACTAAAAACTGCTTTACACCAAAGTATTTATTTGCAAATATTATTACAAATCCCAAGAATAAATCAATTAGAAAGCCAATCTATGATAGCTGCCCTGGAGTCAAAGGAGTGACGACAACTAGAATTTAGAGTGCTGCAGAGGTGAAAAGTTTACTTTACGTTACCATGGATATAGTGTCCTGTTTGCAGTGCTGGACTTTACCTGGCTGTCAGACCTGTACTGTAACGAGTCCAGAAAAATGAGATTTCATTCTCCACATTCCACTAGGGTTATAACAGCGAGCACTAAGCTAATAGTGCCTGCCATGGTCTGACCCAAAACAGCTGCCACATCAGGGTGGTAGCAGAGATAAAATAAGCACTAGAGATGCATTTTTAAGTGTTCATTGTTCTTGATAAATAAGCCTGTGAAAGTGAGAAGGACAGAAGTGAACCATAACAATTCAATAAAACATTCATCATAGCAAGAACTGTTTTCTATTTTAAATTCTAAAAACTTTGTGCACTGACATACTTCCCCTTTAAGTGCTTCTCTAATGTTTTAGTTAACATCACTTAAATTCACAGCAAGGTTGCCTCTTGGAATTTACATAAGTCTTCAAAGTGCTTTTTAGTGGCTGGATAGTTAGTTCTCAATTACAGTAACTGTTTGAGAATGCAGGGCATTTGTCTTTATTGTTTTAGTGTTATATGCAAAGTCTACATGTCTGAAGTTGTCTAGATAGACAGATAATACTTCTAGATAAAATAATTGTTGAGTCTGCTTTTCACTAGCAGAAAACTAAATAGTTTGCAGACAGAAGCTAGCACATGATATTTTATTAAATTAAATTTCTGTGTGTATTTGTTACATTATTATTAAAAAAATGCTTCTTAGAAAACTATATCTCAAAATGCTGCTAATAGGATAAGAGTTATGCACTTAAGGTGCAGTTTTTAAGTAACAGTCTAGATTTATTAGTCAGGAATATAGCCTGCTGTATCTGTTGTTTTCAATGCTCATTTTGCAAGATACTGTACCATATAATTATTTATATGCTTTTGTCAGAAGCTAACAACTTCTCTTCCTTGAAATTACATATGAATAACTGCAGTCTTTTGCCTTACAAATCAGTGCCCCACCACAGTAGAAGAGAATTGTTTTGTTTTGTTTCCAGAGAAGAGTTTTAATTTCGATTTCAAACTGCCATTTGTTTCTTGTTTCTTCTTTTTTCTTTTTTTTTTTTCTATCAGAAGTTCTAGAAAGTTAAGATGATAGTGCTAGGAAGAAAAGGAAGATGCATTGGTAGTGGGTGTTAAATGTTAGGAAGGAAGGTGTTTGATTTGTCTGAAAATACGTATCATCAGGGAAGATGTCATCAAAATGAGGGAATTATTTTTTTGATAGAGGTTAGTGAAATCAAAATTTGCCTTGTTCAATTGTCCCTCAAAACTTCAATCCCACTTTCATAAATCTAACTATGAACCATTTAATGGTGCTGTGGTGGCTTTTCACACTTAGTTGGCAACATTTACCTGTCTTTGACTCCAAACTTCCCAAGGTTTTATTTACTTCAGAGAAGATACAGACTTCTGTGAGATCTCTCCCTGATAAGCTATACCTTCCCTTTATTTTAAAATCTTCTGGATAAGCTAATAGCCTACGTTTCCCAGTATACCAGGAAGAGAGTAGCTGACAATCCTTTTTTCTCCGTAATTCTTGGCAATGGTTATCTTCCGTGCTAACTCCAAAGTAGTGGGAGCACTGTGCTTCCCTGAGATCTTGTTACTGTTACATGTAATGTTTTGTGTTTTTTTTTTTTAAATTCCTCTTTATGGGTGTTTCAGTCATGTCCCTCAAAATGAGGAAAAAAAATGTGGATTTTACCCTTTATCTATCTTTTTTTTTCTATTTCATTATAAAAGACCTGTGATTTGGAAAGGGATTTTTTCAGCTTTTGTGATAAGCTGAAGTAAAGTGGGCTGTTGTGGACTGAACAAAAGTTTTGCCGGTTCAGTCTTCTGGGAAACCTAAACTCAGGGCTGAGGGTGAAGACTGAATGTTTTTGATTAACCAGAACTGTGTAAACTTAGTCAAATGGAGTGCAAGTGTGCAGTGCTACCTGCTATTTATACCCCAGTGTTTCAAAGTGCGCAGTTACTGCGATGGGGACAAGGTCCGTGGCTGTAGCACAACAGATAGAGAGAACGATACAGAGTCTGTTTTTTATGGCCTAGAAGCTACTATCTGCCATAAAGGCATTGGATAGAGACTGTAATATTTGTAAATATATTGTAAATATTTGTATATATAGTACCTCAAAATAACAAGTACAGATCCTTTTATAAAATGCGTGGGCTTTTTTTATTACATATAAGTTCTCGTGCTTTGTGAAATCGATCGAACAACATACTGATGGGAATCAAGCAGAAACTTTCTCCTGGGAGCAGGTCATCCTATCCTCGCCTACTCTGAGGGGTTTCCTTGCATCTTCTTTTGAATGCCGTGAAGTCAAGTACTTGTCAGATCTGGTACGGAAGTTTCTATGTTCCTCTGTTTATATTCATGCAAAGAACATTTATATTATTGAATGCATATAAATAAAAATGCAACACTGGAAACTATTAGCTTTTTTCTTAAAAATGTGTACTTTTTATTTTGCTGTTTCCATTAGGGTACTATTGCTTCAAAGCCAGGCTCTCATTATCAAATTAGTTTCTCTGAAAATGCGACTGCTATTAGGAGGAGAACACTTCAAAGCGTGGATTCTTCCCTGGACCATACCAAAGCCCCTGGATCAGAAGCAGAGTAGGGAATCCCTTAGGGAGATAGCACTGAAGGTAGCTTTTGATATCAATAAATTTGAAATAAGGTGATATTAGGATTGTTTTACAGTTTTTGAGTATTTTCATTTCAGAATGCAACTGAAAAGATACGTCATCTCTTTATGAGGGGTAGTGCATATTTCCAAACTTTAGTATTATGTTTGGTTTTACTCACTTTGAGCAACTACGTGATGCTTCAGGTGATACTACACTCATCACTAGCAAACACGGCCAATGTCCAAGGCTACAACATATTTGAAGTTCTGTTTGGAAAAATACGTGTTTCAAGAATCTTCTTAACAAGCTTTAACAATTTTTAACAAATATTAACTTTTTTTAACTAGTTCCATAGGAAGAATTTAATATATGTGATAGGGATAATTCGCTGTACATATATTTTGTGAAGAGAGCAGCAGAAATCCCGATTGCATACAGCTGAGATTTAAGAGGCCAACACCCTTCAGCTGCATAATCATCATTGTGGGACAGTCTAATCTTCTCAGACAGAAGCATTTGACTGACAAACATTTGAAGGCCACTGGAAGTAGAGCCAACTGATGCTCGCTTTGCGGATCCAGTTTTCTCCCCCCGCCCCCTGCCCAAAAAGGCAGCTCTATCATCACTGAAGTGCAGCCTTCTCATACAAACCCTGCCTGACCTGTGCCTGTGCAGGGTACAACGCAAGCGTGGAAAGACACGCCTCAGATTACAGATCCTCAGATTACAGCCCAACTGAGCATATAGAAACGCATCAAGACCATTCCTGCGGTCCTTTTTCACATAGGACCTTCATTCTACATTTTAAGAAGTGCAGTGAATTTCTTCCAGATTTGCAAGCTCCTGTTCTTAGCCTGTCTGCTTTAAGCAAGCTCTTAAACTCTCCAGCTTACTGATTCACACCGCCTCTTTTGATTCATCTCTGGGTAGTAAATGGGTTTTGGAAAGATGTGCTGCAAAGACTTAGTGACTGGAAAAAGATCTTTTCAGGTGTTTTGTAGATGTTGGTGCCTTATGAACACTCAACTCTAAAAATATTTGCTTTTTTCAAGGGCTTTTGACAAAGTATTTTTATTTCATTGTCAGACAAAGAAGCAATATTGGGAGGCATTAGTGACTGAGCCATATTTATCTTGACATGTTTTGTAAGTGCTACAATGCTGTGCTCTGGGTAGCTCTGCTTTTGGGTGGGTGATTGTGCTTTGGGTCTTTTTTTGTACTTTGCTTTGAATATTAAATAGCTAAGTTGTCGTGGGCCAAATTCTCTGCTGGACTAAATGGTTAATCAATTGACTTTAGCAGAACATTGGGAAATGGACTTAAAAAACTCCTTTCAGCTCATTTGTGAGCAAAGATGTAACAGGTAGTTTAGTCCAGGACAGTCTCTGTGATGGAAGGTGTGTGCATTTTGAGCATTTACACTTGACAATAAAATTGAGTTATATAATAGACAAAGAATATCAGATGCAAAACAAACCCCAGCTCAAAATGACACAATATCCATTTCAGAAATTAATTTCGCTCTTGCAAGAACGAATAAAAATGTTTGCTCCCCTGTGGGGAAGTTGGGTTGTTTCAGCAGATAATATGAGTAAGAAGACCTAAGAGCTTTGACTCCTTTGATTTCCATTTTCTTCAACAACCAACCATCCCACGGGAGCACTCATTTTATGTTGTTTTTTTTTTCATTGTCTGGAGTGAGAGCCTGGGGTGGTAATCATTGACAGAAAACACATGATTATTCATCGGGTGACGTTCAGCGTAAAACAGTGCTCATCAAAACAAGACTTGGTCTCACGTATAAGGGTACGGGCACAGGTGAGCCAGCCGAGGAGATGGCTGGGGTCACTCCTTCCGCTTCACTCACCCTCTTACAACACCACTATTTTTGTCACTGGTGAGCAAGAAGTCTTAAGCACTTCCACAGTTAGTCAGGAGGTTGAATTGCTCCTCTCCGACAGTCCCTTTCCGTGTTTACATTTCCAATGACCTCATTCATGGGGTGATTATGTTACACAAAGCACTACCTGCTACTTCCTGTACAGTCTTTCTTTCTGAATAATGCTTCCAGGGAGATTTAAATCTTTCTGCTCAACCTTTATCTGTCCCTATTCCGAGCAAACTAAAAACTAAATATGCAAGAAGTAACAAGCTGCATAGCTAAGCAGAGTATTTGCTTACTATATTAGAGAACAACTCTCCAGTCTTTTTTTTTTTTCATATACATAGTTCTTTCTGCATAACTTAGAGCATGATTTTTTATTATTTTCTCTCTTTTATTCTTTGGCACCTGCTGGTAATATCATCCTTGGCTCACTTCTGGCTCATTTGGATGATAAGTTTCTCAGAGCTGTGATCTGACACGTTTTTGTTTTGTCTGTGAAGAGCTCTGAGTGCAGCTACTGCAAAAACAAATGCGAAATAATGAAATCTTTTCAAGGTGAAATATAGTCTAAACCTCCTAGGAAGTCTAGTGTATCCAAATAAGCAGTGCATCTTGTGCATCAAGCCAGTCAAAGCAAATTGTATAGGCTTATAGAACTGAATAGAACTGAAAAAAAAATGAAACTGACCTGCAGCACTCATACACAGGACACAACATAGCAAGGAACCTCTTGAACTTTTAAGAAAGGTGCCCATCATTTCTTGGGGACCAGCCCTCACTCAACATTTAATTTCTGCAGCAAAGTAAATTTAAGAAGCAAGCAAGTTTATCACACCCACAGTCAACAAATATTAAATAGCAGCTTAGTCTATTGGGTTGAGTTGCAAACACAAGCTGGGGTAATTCTCTGGGCAGCTACTGGGTTGAGAAAAATGAGACACTAGACTAACAGGGAGCAAAGTCTGCCTGACTTACTAATCTTTCCTCATTTTGTCTGTTATCTTGTTTGTTAGAAATATTTTTTTTTCTGCTTTCACATTTTGAAGTATAATTTAGCTCATCTGTAAACAGAATAGAAAAATGATTTACACTTACACCTTTCCATTTCCTTCAGAACTGCCTCCTGCTATCTCCATAGTGGTAATACATGTCTTTCACCTCATCATTAAAAAAATAATTTAATGTCCATCTGGCAATCACTACACAAAGTCTGACAACTGCACACTCTTCAAGGGCAGACCTTGAGGAGTTTCATCTAAAACTCAGCCCTGCTGTGGATACAGCAGAGGATGAACTCTTCCTCTCCTTGGCTGGGCTGGGTTTGGCAGCAGGACATCTGGAAGAACTCCACTGTATCCTTCCAAAAAAAGGAAGGTTACAATTTTCTCCTATTTTCAATTATTTAAAACATATAAATTTACTACACTCCAGTTGCTAGAAGACCATCTCACTCCTCCCGTGTGAGGCATTCATATAACATTTTATGTTTCTCTGAAATGAGAGGAAACAAAATGATGGAATGATAAGAGAATGGTTTCTCTGCTTGCTCTGTACAAAGCCTCACTGTACTGCATTCAACAGGAGGGTTTTCTTCCACATCCACTTGGTCTAAAATTTACAGTCATTTCTCTTGCTACTTGGTCTGTTTTCAGACCATCACAAATAAATTTTCCTAATGTTCAAATTTACAAAGTAAATCATGTGCTTTGTATTATAAGAGCATCTCATCTAACCTGAAGTTAAAGACTGATATTAGCCATGATCTTCATATGCAAAATACTCCAACAATGGTAGTGTATGCCAAAATCCAACACTGATGATTAATCAGCAATACAAAGGAAGAAAGGCAGATCTCTTTGTTGTAAACATTAATACAATGAAACAGAAAATTGTGTCCTGCT
The DNA here is from genome assembly GCA_013389825.1 of Crypturellus undulatus. Lineage (NCBI taxonomy): Eukaryota > Metazoa > Chordata > Aves > Tinamiformes > Tinamidae > Crypturellus > Crypturellus undulatus. Next base: position 41,530 of record VWPW01001905.1, read on the forward strand.
GGAATTCTAGGAAGTATAAGGGAAAGGAATTCTGGGGAGTGCTTAATTCCCAAAGTTATATAATTTGATATATTTTCTGTGTTTTTTTTTTCATCATGTGCGCAATACATAAATCCTACACTCTGAATACTTATTCATAGATGTAATTAACCCAAAAATGGATAAGGGTTTCCAAAATTACCAGCTTATTTTCTTCGAAGTACTCTTACAAATACATTAACAACATATTGAAATGTTTAGCAGAGTTGGAAAGGCCTGAGGTAATAAATTGCAAAAAGGATGATTCCCTGTAACTCACATTCTGTCTGCAGTGGGGATGCATAGCATGCTCCATAACTTTTACTATAGGTGTGAATTCAAATGAATTTAACTGTGAATTAAAAGAGATTCAAAACAGTTCTGTTACTCTTCAAATTCTGCAAGCCTCCAGTGCCATTGAACTTCAGCAACCCTCTCTCTCTGGAGTTCAAATCCATTTGCTACAGGTTTCAGCTAAACAAAAAACAAATAAAAAAAAACAAATCAAAAAAAAAAAAAGAATTAAGAGCAGCCGCACAAGGTCTTGAAGCATTTTAGATAACATGATTTATGTAGGCTAAGGGATGTAAACCTGCTCTCAAGGCAACAGCTCTGCAATTTATCCAGTTGCCATCTGTCAGCTGTATTAAAGTAACTAGCCAGATCCAGGCTCTGAAATACACCAAAGCGCAAAGGAAAACACCCTGACCACTTGCAGTCCTGCCTTAGCTGGAGCTTTTCTGGGCATCTGCTCGGATTGCTGTCTGTGGCAAGAGCTGAATAAGGCTTAGAGACTGCTGTGAAAGGAGGCCCTTCCTGGAAGAGGAGGTGGTTGACCTGGCTCTAAAACAACTTGCTAGAGCTTATCCACTCTGAGCAGCTGTGTGAGCTTCCAATCACATGCCTACTGCATAAATAAAGTACACATCTGTAAGTTAAAGGAAGAGGACAAGGCTTCCTTTTATCCAAGTGAATGTTCTGCTATTTCAGATAATCAATTTCAGATATGTTTCCTGTTTTTGGTTTAACAGGCATGGTGCTGAAGGGCTTATAGATGGGCTTGATGACCTGGAAGGTCTTTTCCAATGATAAGGATTCTTTGATTCTATGGTTATAAATAAAGCTAAGGTCCATATCAAAAGCATGCAAGCATTCAGGACTGTTCAGATCAAGAATGTGTGCAAAAATGAGAGGGACACTAGTTCTCAAAAATATTTTTTTCTATTATTTTGGTTTCTCTCCAAGTTTGTGGTTCATTGGAGAAGGCAGGAGGGGTGCATGGGCATTTGTTTTTTGGTGTGCCTGGGCATGGCTGGGCACTATCTTCCTCGTATATGTATAGCATGTAGCATGCTAAGGTTTTTGATTGCAAAACCAAAGCCTTATGCAGTATATGTATTATCAACATGAAAATAATGTACATTTACTACAACCATCGTAGCATTCAACTGTGCTTCTGTTTGTCATGACTAACCTCAAAGGCATAGCTGTAGACAAAGTGATGACATCTAAACAGTCCAGATTACAACTCTGCCACTATGATCAAGAATGAAACATAAATCGATCAAAAATTTCATCAGTGCAGGAAGTAAACACAAGGCATCCTGAGCAAAACCACATGGGACAGTGCAACGGCAAGAAACAGGCTGGAAGTCCAAAATATGCAAACATAAATGGGTGTATTTCATAGGAAGAGCGTAGCAACAAACCAAGCAGAAATAAAAGCAAAGCCAGTATAGCTGAACCAGGAAGTGAAAATGAAAGCAGTAAAGAAGGATTATCCAGAATTAAAAACACAAGAAGCTAGTTGAACCAGAAAGTTCTTGGAAGTTCTGGGAAGAATCAATGTATAGCTGCAAGGATGCGATTTTAACTTGTGTAGAGAATGCAAGAAAAAAATAATTGGAAATAAAAAAAATAATCACCTGGACTATTTGGATTTTATTAAAAATAATCAGGATAGATTCACTATGTCTGATGGTTTTCTAAAGTAAAACAGCTGATGGGAAAAATATTTTAATTAAATCACAGGGAGTAGATATTGCTTTTATATGATGTTATGCTTTTCAAGATCAAAAATTCTCAATGCAATTCACTAAGAATCCAATCTTTTAGTTTTTGGTAGTACCTTCGGATAAAAAGAGCCACTTGATTCTGCAGTCAAGAGGAGAGGTTTAGTAATATATTTAGTAATAGCTTGAGTTGCTTGAAATGGTGCAACATTTGCAAAGCACCCACAGCCCTTCCAGAGTCAGAGCTATCGCAAGAGCCTCAGAGCGAGGTTTAAAACTGTCTTCAGGTGCTGAAGCTCAGCCACATGACTAAGCCGTGGCAGTTCAACTTGCCAGCACTTGCCAGGCGAGCCGCGTGCCTGCCCAAGTGCATGTGCGCAGCCTGCTCCCTGCTCGCAGGCCCTTCCCAGAGGTAGGTACTGTGATTTGTTGCTGGGCAGGCCAACACAAACATCTCACCTAGCTTTAACCCTCTAGCCCCAGCTCCTGCCCCAGCTCTCACTACTATCCGTGAGTGATCCCTCTGAAGATGGGTTTGGGGAGAAGGAATGATTCATTTCTGGAGTTCCCCATGTTTCACAGCTGATTACAGAGGGGAACTGGATGTCTAGCTCAAACTAAACTACTAACCTTTGCTGGCTAAAATTAGACAGGAGCGATCCTGCCATCAACTGATGCTTATAACTTATGAAGAAATTGCAAATTTATGGTGTGTCTCAAGCCCTAAAGCCTGCTGGGATTTTGGGGGACAGGTTGTAATTATTTTGTTTATGGTTTATTGAGATAAAGCACCTCAGTCAGAAGGGCTACTATTTCTGCACATTCCTGCCTAGATTTAGCTGAGAAAATACTTCACTACTTTTTTTTTTTTTTTTTTTTTTTTTTTTTCATTTTGGCAAATCTAAAATTTCTAGAAAGAAATGCCACAATACCATTCCTGGACATGAAGGAGGAGCTCAGATACCTCTAGGCTAGGCGGGGCTTAGGAAATTTGTCATGGCAGTGGTGCATTAGCATGTAGAGAAAAGTGTAAAATGTGTACTTTATCCTTTAGGAACAGACAAGTTAAACATACCCTTGGAGTATCAATGAACTTCCGGAGAGTGCAGCTGTCTGTAACAAGCCCTTTGTTGTCTATTGTTTTCAGGCTCCCTTCTTAAGGTTGTTTTAAACTCTGAACCCTCAGTTCAAAGTGGTGCTAACTGAGCTGTGGTGACATTTGGTATAGCTCTTTGATAGGGCACAACGCAGAAGACATATCTGGAAAATCAAGTTGTGTGTTTCTGTCTATGGAAAAAAAAAATGGGTCTTAAGCCAAAAAATGAAGCAATTGTTGAACAGGAAAGGAAAAGCAAGGCAAGGACTGATTACAACCGCCTTTGTGTTTTTCAGCGTGAAAGAGGAAAGAAGAGATTGTGAAAACAGTAGCAAAGGTGAGGAAGCAACCTTTGCAGTGGGGTTTGTGAGTCACTCTTGTAAATAAATCTAGATTTCTGAAGGGTAAGATGGGTCAGAATTTTTCCAACAAGCATATTTTGCACCAAAAATGCAAATCCATGAAAATTAATGTTTTTACCATAAAGAACTACCACTGGTCAACACAAAACATCACAGTACATAACCAAGGAAGGAGTATGCTCAGAGAATCTGGTCCCTAAGGAAAAAATGGAAAATCAAGTACAGGAGCTGTAGCTCTTTGATTTTAAGTGAAAATGTCATTGAAATAGGATCATTTTCATTGTTTGAAAAAAAAAAATCCCCAAGGATAATTTCAACCAAATTAACTATTATTTGTTCAGTTGAACTGTAAGTAGGAAAAAAATAATTTGAAGAGCATCCGAAGTGTAGCTCTATTTCTGCTATAGGTAAGGACCAGAGCATCTGTGAAAAGATTTTTAGACAGGTCACATTAATCTTGCAAAACATTCTGTACTAGCACTACTGAGAATAATCTCTGTACCCCCACCTCCTTAATCTTTATGCAAGCATATATTTTTTGTAGCCTGTTAGAATTAAAGTTTAATATTTGTTAGCATTCCAAATAGCCAAATACCTTATAAGCAATCAGATGTCACTCTATTTCTATATAAGAAGATCCTGATTTTTCTGCAGAAAATAAATAAATATATGTATGTGTGTGTATTTCAATTCATTTCAATGGTAATACATTTAAAAAGAAGATTTCATATTAACTTAAAATTCGGATGATATCTAATATGTGAATGTACAACTACTGCAGCAGTTAATGTGTAACTAAAGGAAAGACACTTTGGAATATGCTGTGCAGTTTGTATCCTGCTTTCACAGTTGTGCTGTAGCTGAAATGAGAAAAAAAATAAAGACAGGTCTTGTGATGTTCTTGTACAGTGATAAAACATGTCAAAAACAATTTGCAGCAGTCAAGGAGCTAAAGACCATGTCACTTTTAGCTATATTTCTTTCTAGCACATGATCCTCTGAAAATGCTTTATCACCCCTTTTATAAAACGCTCAGGAAACTCTTGTTATCACCCCCTCCAGAGTATTAATTAAGCAATGCCATATTTATTTAATAGGGATCAAACTGAACCAAAAAGAAAAGAAATTCCCATCAAAACTGGGACATTGATCACAACCTGAAAATTTGTTATCTCCGAAAGAAAGACAAAAGGAAAGATAGGGGAGAAAAAAGAAGACAGATATATAAAAAAAAAATCACAGACAACACTAGTTTGAAATAAAAGTGGCTAGGAAATAAAATTCTTAAAATGCTTTAAAATAAAGCTTACTACCTACTGCTAGATTTGATAGCTTAAGGGGGTTCATACATCCCAGTAATCCTCCCTGATAAATGATACCCTTCTGCTAGCATTTCTTAAAGTCCATTTACATGAGTTTCATGAACAATTTATGTCTAGCTTATTTTATTACTGTCTTATACTTTGTTCAAGATTTGTCCTTCTCCAAGTCTTTTCCCCTCATATGTTACCCTTTGATTTTTCATTGAGATTATTATGAAAATAAAGCTGTTTGTTTGCACATTACGCAAGACTCTCCATGAACCATGCTAGGTGTACCTGAAGGTCATACGCTGTATTTGCCTGAGGTGTTAGCTGCTCCTCCCACGAAGGGGAAGAGATTGCATCTGTTTGCAGATGGAATCTATATTATTGATTCCTAGCCATCAAGGTTCATACAGATGCTGTTTGCTGAAACCCCAAGGCAAAGTCTGAATTGCAGCATCACAAAGACACTGTCCAGTTTTGCTTGCTTCTGCCATTTTCTTGCAATAGCAAATATATATTTCTTTTTCACTTTCTGCTTTGGAGGTATGCCTAGAGTGTATGGCTTTATATGCTTTTAGTATAAATATTTTCCGTATCCTTGTATTTTTCTTGCTCTTCTAAATAGACTGGTCTTCCATAGTATAGCAGTCTGTCAAAGGTGATCAAAGAAGAAGCTGAGAGCAGATAGTTCAAAAACAGAATCGTTGATCAAAGGCATGAAAAAAATGCTTTGACTTATGTGCTGATATGTCATGTTAGGTTTGGTGGGAGGGAATAATGGTTTGTTTTATTATTAGAATAGAGGTTTATTATAACAGCCTGTTAAAAGTGATTCTAATAACTTTTATTATTGTCTAATAAAAAATAACTAGTGGCTTGCTAATAGTTTTTCAACCCCTTTCCTTAGGTCTTCAGACCTAAGGGACCTTTTCTCTTCAGGGAAAAAACAGAAACCTCAGCCACATGCAGGCTCTCTTCCCTTCTACACAATCAGAAATACTTGTGATTTCTTGGGTCATATGAAACCATGATGGTATAGACAGGTAGACAGGCAAGTAGATGATGACTTTAAAGTATGGCTAATATTCTAAATCATTAATTGATGATTTTATGATGACTTTATCACATTTCTTGCCATTCTGTTGTTTGCTTAGAACATTTAGGAGCAATTTCTCTTCAGAATTTCTCAGTACCTTTCCTAAGAGAATTTCACCACATTGATAGAATAGCATAGCATTCTATCTAACTAATTACATTATCATAGTTTTCCTAATTAACACCACCTAGATAGCAATTAAAATGAACAATGCAAACACAGCAGTTCTGGAGTTTGCAGACATTAATGATTTAACTATCATTATATTGTATAATGATTGTTAGATATATGTGTAGTCACTTCCACATGTGTTTACATAACAGCAGTAGCAAAGCCTGATGATGTGGAAGATGTTTAGAGGCATGTTCCTGGTGAGGCAACAAGCCAAACAGAAAGAGCAAATAAACTCTTCATAGCATTTATAGCAAATAAACTCTTCATAGCATTTATAGCCTTCTTAAATGTTAAATAACCACAAGTTTACTAAGTATTGGTATGAAATATATCATATTGGTAAGAATGTCAAAACTTTCATGTAAGAACAATTGTAAAAGAACATTTTCTTCCTAGAAAAAGATTTTTTACCATAGAATTTCTGTGCATCCTGAATGTGAATGTTTTTTAATTTACATTTGTATAAGAACAAAATGCTAGAAACACTGAAATATTTTTAATGATTTTGAAAAGTTTAAGTTGACAAATTGGAGCACTTTCTTCTAAAAATTAACGGCATAATCTATAGCCATTTAAACCTCTAATCTCACTCTGTCTCTTCAGGAAAGGAGAATTAGACAAAGATCTTTGAAAAATGAAAAAATAACAAACATAAAAATTGTTCTCTGTAGGGCACAATAACAAGTAGCTAGGACTAGATGGCAGAATGTTGAGTTCAGTATTGCAGGGATTCCCTCAGGGTCCCATGAGTCAAAATGAATTTTGCACACTCATTGGTTTGGACACCGCAAATGTAATCATGGTCAATATCTGGCCACAGTTATGAAAACTATTGCCGAGATTCACATTAAGTAGAGATCTACCTTACTATGCTCTTCCGAGGACAGCTCTTTTTGCTATTATTGAGGCACTATGGCACTAAGAACACACAAACACGAATGGATGCTGGATCAATTTTTTTTATACTTTAAGTAGGTACTTACTCCTTACTTCTTTATTTTGTCCTTCCATGATTCCTAGAATAAAGAGGCAGTCTGTAGTGGAAAGTTTTTCAACTCCATAATTATTCAACAATAGCTGCCCTGATCTATGGCAATGATCTATGTTCTGATCTCTGTTCAGTTTTTTTCATGTAGGGATGCAGGGTCTGATGTGCTCTTTGTCCAGTAAAGAATAATTATTCCGTTGGCACGATAGGGAGTATTATCTAAGCACCTCTGAGGATTTAAGTTTGATTATTTCTGTGACATTTAAAAATCCCCTCCACAATAATTCCCTTAATTCATTGATACTTTGCTTAACCAGTTAAGGACTTTGTTTATACATTCTCTCACTGTGAATAAGAAAAGTGAGGACTATGCAAAACCTGGGTGCGATGCCAGACCATGATTGCTTACTGTATGAGAACCAGTCACAGTTTTCTTGGTTTTCTAAGAGATGGGATATTCCATCTTAACAGAAGAGCCACTGCTTTTCATATCCCTTTCAGAGACGGTCTCCTGCTGCAGCTGTGCTGCTGCTGTCCTCCAGTAACACCGTGCTGCAGACCAGGCAAACTGCCAGGCACCGCGAATGGCAAAGCAGGTGAGCGCTGGCTGCACATCCCTGGAGTACATCATAGCAGTTACTGTAAAGCCTTCAGTATCGAACACTTGAGAAAACGTGCATTGGCAAACTCCACAAGCAAATGCTTCTATCTGCAAGATGGTGGTGCTCTTGCTCAATCCTTACATAATTCAGCTGATCAGCCCTTCAGAAAAGGGATTCTTTTATTATGTTTCTGTGAGAAACGGTAAATAGACAGATTCACCACACCCCAAAACAAGTTTTTTAGAGGCTGTATTATTTGGCTGGAGCCGTTTTTAGCTACACAAGAGAAAACATGGTTTCATAATGCCATCATTTATTCACTATCTTTTAGCAGCTGCAGCTCATGTAGCAATTTAGGTCACCCAGATAACTGCACTCAATCTCTCTACCAGCAGAGCTGTCGTTTAAGAAGAACTCACCATTAATCATGCTACATAATACTCAGGCATGTGCGTGTTCTAGTGCAGTCAGTGCAGTGCACAAACGTGTACGAACTAGACATGGCTAATTAATAGGAGGCATGTAAAATAATTAAGCAATAAAATACAACTGGCAGGACATTTAAAGGAGATCAGTGAATTTCTTGGGAATACTGCAAAGCCTGGGAGCAAGGACTGAGAGCCTTGAACAACACATGAAGTGCAAAACTCACAACATATGCTGTTAACCATCTGTCATATCTTAGACAAAAATGGATAGATGTTGTCAAAAGGGGAGTAACTGAGCACTGGAACAGGTTGCCAAGAGAGTTTGTTGATTCTCCGTCCTTGGAAATACACAGAAGCTGTCTCAATATGGTTCTGGGCAATGTGCCCTAGGTGTCCCTTTCTGAGCAGGGAGGACTGACTAGATCTGCAGAGGTCTCTTTTGGTCTCAACATTTCTGTGATTCTGTGGATGATTACTTTGACCTGTTAGTTCAGCTCCCAGGTCTCTTTTTTTCCCTCCATAAGTCAAAGCTTGGGAATTTGAAAATCTGCTGTCTTACACACATCTGGCATTGGTGCATAGACGGAGTCAAATATAGCTATAGCCAGGGCACAGAGGACATCTCTCAGAGGGTAAATGAGTAAGTAGGGCATACAGGTCTATGTCCTAATTCCTGTATGGAACCAGAAACAAGTGCACATCGACTCCTTAAGTACCTCCCAGCATTCAGCATGGGTTTATCTGTGTAAATTGGTCCACCGTTTTTCTACCAGTAGTTGCTCATAATGTACCCAGATCTGCATAAAATGGCTGAATTGAACTCAAAGGTGAAAATCTCCAGAACTTCAAATGGGCTCTTACTGCTTCCTGGAATAAGCCGTGTAAAGCTCCCGGGGCTTCAGATTTGCTTGTTCTTTCAAGCCATCTGTGCCTGTCTAATCCTTCCCCAGCATTGCAACTTCCCCGTTATATAGGAAAGTTTATGAAGAAAGTACCTGAAACATGGGGCCAGTGCCAGAAAAGGAACAGTCTGCCCAGAGAGGTTGTGGAGTCTCCTTCTCTGAAGATCTTCAAAATATGCCTGGATGCCACCCTGTGCCACGTGCTCTAGGTGTCCCTGCTTGAGCAGAGGAGGTTGGACTAGACGATCTCTAGAAGTCGCTTCCAAATTCAACTATTCTGTGATTCTATCAGATGTTTTGCTGAAGGTGACTTTAGGAATGCCTTCTTGCTATGCAGCACAAATTATGCCAGTTATCATTTTGCACAGTTGTGCTGGATGCTTGAACAAGTAGCCCAAACAAGGAGTAAGAAATCTGAAAGAATCCATCCTCACCATGCCTCTCTTTCAGTAGCTGGTGTACATAAGATATGCCTCATTCCTGGGATATCCTAGCAGAGACCTAGCTGCTCTCATCCACTGAAAATTGTGCATTTGAGAAAGATGAACCCATGAGGGGAGACACTCTGCTTGTTAGTGCTGTTAGTGTTGTTAGTGCTAGTATTTGTGAAAGCTGTTAGTGCTTTCAAAAGCAGAAGATCTGCTCAGGGATATAGTGATGAAGACTTGTCCTCAGTGTGGGAGGATCAGGTTAGGAAACATCAAAATAAACTGGACATACATAAAGTCACAGGACCTAATGGGATGAGTTGGCTGACGTCACTGCAAGGCTACTCTCAATTATCTTTGAAAGATCAGTGAAGACCTTTCACTGGTCTAGTGAAAGGTTCATGAAGACCGGAAGAAAGCAAATATAAGCTCTCTCTTCAAGAAAGGCAAGAAGAAGCATTCAGGGAACCGTACGCCTTCCCTTGAGGATGAAAGATGATGGCAAGGAGATGGAGCAAATGTTGGGAACCATTTTCAAACCCATGAAGGACAAGATGGGAAGTAGTCAGCATGTATTTGAAAGGGGAAATCATGAATAAGCCAAACCTGCTAGCCTTCTGCAATGAGATAACTGTCTCAGTGGATGATAGGAGAGCAGTGGATGTTATTTGTCTTGACTCTAGACTTCCAGCGCTTTGACTTTAAAGTGTTTTCTTCTGTAACATCCTCATAGACAAACTGATGAAGTAGGTGCTAGATAAAGAGACAGTGTGGTGGACTGAGAACTGGCTGAATTGCTGTGCTCAAGGGATTGTGTTACAAAGTCCAGCTAGAGGCTAGTCACTAATGGAGTACCTCAGGGGCTCACCCTGGGTCCAGTACTGCTTACTCTCTTCATTAATTACCTGTATGACTGGACAGAGTGCACACTTATCAAGTCTGCAGATGACACAAGTGCAGGAGTGGCTGGGACACCAAATGGCTATGCTGCTATTCAGAGGAACCTCAATGGACTGGAAAAATGGGCAGAGAGGAATCTTACGAAGTTTAATAAAGGGAAGAGCAGAGTCATGCTCTCTGAGAGAAGGAATAACTTCATTGACCAGGCTAAGGGGAAGCATCTTTGCAGAGTAAGAGCTTCAGGTCCTGGTGAACAACAAGTTGAATGTGGGCCAGCAATTAGGTATTGCAGCAAAGAAAACAGCTTCTTGGGCAGCATTAGGAAGAGTTTCACCAGCGCATCAAGGGAGGTGATCCTTTCTTTGCTCTTATTCTATTCATCCCTGGTGATGACACTTTTGGGGTGTTGCGTCCAGGTCGGGGTTCCACAGTATGAGACATAGACATACAAGAGCAAGTCCAGCAAATGACCACAGAGATGATGAAGGAATGGGAGAATCTCTCATATGCAGAGACATTGAGAAAGTTGGGATTATTTAGCCTGGAGAAGAGAAGTCTCTGGAGGATCTTACTGATGTGTATCAAGACCTGATGGGAGGATGTAGAGAAGTAGGTGGTAAGACTACAGACCCCCTGAGGTCCTTTCCAATTTCATCTGTTCTGTGATTATGAGAAGACAATTGAAGAAGGAAAGCATACTTCTTAGTCTGTCCAGAAATCAGAATTCCAGCTTATCTGTAGTCAACTATTTTGTTCATTGATTTTAACAAAAAGTTCAGGAGGCCATACTTGGCCCTCAACAAATTGATGACTACCACTAACCACTATTATCTCATGCTTTTCCACTGTTATAATGGAAATGACAATAGTGGAGTGGAATCAGCTATAAAGTAACTGAGGATATGCTCTTTTGCTTGTTAAAAAAATGAGTATTTTGAGAAATAACATCACTGAAAGGCTATGAAAATAAGTTTGAGAATCCTCCTTGTCTCAATCTGTAGTATTTATTACCTTTATCATCCAGTGTATTGTAATACATTCTGAAGGTCAGACTTCAAACTCTTGCTTTAGGTTCTTTTATTTGTTCTGAAGTGCCTGGTCTCAGTGTCTCTGCAAAATTCCTGCAGAAGTTTTATCAGACATTTATGAAATTTACATTTGACCTGTGATTTTTTTTCTACAGTTGGGGGAGAGATGAACCTCATCCAGTTTTAATTAATACTTTAAATGGGTCATTATCATATCTGAAATATCTGAATGGGGTTCTTAGAGAGAGCACATCTTCTCAGAGGGTAGCACATTCAGAGCTTTAAATAACAAGGTTACAATGAAAGAGGGAGTTCTCTAATTTTCCCTGAAATGGTGCAATGCAGAAGGATGCATAATAGATGAGAATTCTCTGGGAGACTGGGAGATCCTATAGAGCAAGAAAGTCTGTATCATGTACACACATTGCAAAAACACTTTTACTTCTTTTTTTTTTCTACTTTTGTTTATTTGCCATATATACAAAAGTGTAGAGGTTTGGATTCGTGCCACCCTAAAGAGGCTAAGATAGAGCTTTGGTGCCTTCCTCTACTGTGACTGGGGAAGAATGAGCCCAGGCTGTTAGTGAGACACAGCCTAAGTCTCCGCCACCTTGTTGCAAAAGTACCTTCTCATTGCTAGCCAATGACAGGCAGAAACCTTAAAGCCTTAAAAGAAACAGCTCCAACTACCTTTTAATGCTCTTCCTGCATATTTATGTGTGGTTTTCTTCCTTTTGGCCTTTTCATGGTGTTTGTTCTTCCATGAAGAACAAGGAAGGGATGGGGGGGAACTCCCTTCTCTAAATAGAGAAGCAATGTTCAGTGTCAGCTTCTGCTAAGGATCAGGCTGCTCTTCAAATTCCATTTTAAGAACACCAGGCATTGATCAAGTCACGTCAGGGTTGATGGTGATGTGATCTAGGGAACTAGAACCTCTCACACTAATCATTTTTGCCCATGTTGGATCCCCAGCTCTGCTGCCAAACAGGAAAAAATTATGAATTGGGAAACTCTAGTCAGTGCTGACAATCTTCCACTACTTGAATCCTGCTTGTTTGGGTAAATGAACAGAATGCATGATCCTGCAATATTCTGCAAATAAAATATGTTTTTGTTAAGAATACTTATCATATTTAGTTACTGCGTGGCAACCTCCAATATAAAAATTGGCCCGTGATAACACAGGCCAGTATAGCTACATACAGACGAAAGTAAATAGTCTGCTTAGTACAGTCCATTGCAGTTCTCTGATAAAGGGAAATGTGAGCAAAGGTGCACCTTGACCAGCTGGAAGTTAGAAATGTGTTTGCAGGAGCTCAGGTTGCAACCTGTATAAAAGCCTTTTTTTGTACAGTGGTTAGATCAAGCATCAGTGGCTGCTGTTCACTGGTGCATGTGGAATTAAAGCTAGTGACAGGCAGAAAAAAAAAGAAGAGAGAACACATGGGACGGGGCAAGCAACAAGAGCCCTGTTGATGTTATCACTCAGCTCACAAACAGCAGGACAGGAGAGGGGGAGGGAGGGCTGTTTGTCCCAGTTAATTCAGTGTGCTGCAAATTCAAAGAAACTCTGCTTTCCTTTTAACTCCAATTCCCAGAACAGTGAAACAAGGAAGAGAAACAAATGAGAGAGACCTGGAGGTGGGCAAGACAGAAAAAAAAAAAAAAAAAAGGAATGGCAGTGTCCCCTAATGAGCAAGGAGAGAAACCATAAAACCTGTTTTCACTCAAAACAGATGGTTAGTTTTCCCATCTTGAACAACAATTACCTGCCTCTCCCAAAACAAGTTTAGTTGCATTCATGTTATGGGTGGTATCACCTTTAGTTTTATTCACACTTACCTGCTTTAGAATATATAAAACTCGACTAGCAATTAATATTTCAAGCCTGAATCCAGAAAAGCACTTAAGTTCAGTCACATAATTAGCCCCATTAAAGTCTTCAAGATATTGATTTGATTGAAATTTCACAGGTGCTTGAACGCTTTGCTAGACTGAGACCTCCCCGACACCTTTATTTACTAATTCCCCCAAGTGCTTTGCAAATTATGCATCATATCCTCTTCCGCGACCAAGTCTCCCTACTGATCTCTGTATAAACTCTAAGACCTCATGTGTATACATCCATATGCAACACTACTCAGAGAGGTTGTGGAGTATCCTTCCTTGGAGATCTTCAAAAGCCATCTGGACACAAGCCTTGGAAGTGTGCTTGAGCAGCAGGGCGGACTAGATGATCTCCAGAGGGCCCTTCCAATCTCAATCTTTCTGTGATTCTGCAATCTTCATTAAAGAGGATGATGTACATCTTCACCTGGGGCTACCTGTGCTGGCTCTGCAGACAGGTGTTGCCTCACATCTTGCTCATGAGAGCTCCCTTTTACCCGTCTCACCAGAAGGGAGCCAGGTTGGCTTGAACAGTTCAGCTCACTGACTGAAGGAGGCTGAGGAATATGCACTCAGGTACCCACTGGTTTAGGAGGAGGGTAACTTCTGTCTTTTGGGGCCAAACTCTTCTCTGTGGTGGCCAGTGATAGGACAAGGAGTAATGGGTACAAGTTGAAGCACAGGAAATTCCACCTCCATGTGAGGAAGAACTTCTTTCCGGTGGGGGTGACAGAGCCCTGGCACAGGCTGCCCAGAGAGGCTGTGGAGTCTCCTTCTCTGGAGATCTTCCAAACCCACCTGGATGCCACCCTGTGCCACGTGCTCTGGATGTCCCTGCTGGAGCAGGGGGTTGGACTAGATGATGTCTGGAGGCCCATTCCAATCTCGACCATTCCAACCTCGATCCTGTGATTCTGTCTCGGTGTGGTGCCTGCAGTGACGCTGAAGACGAGTCTCTCCTGTCCCGAGCATCTGGCCCAGAGGAGGATGAGCCCCAGGGAGGAGGGTGTTAGGTGCAAAACTGAAAATGTCCCTGTAAAACTGATGTTTGTTTGATTTGATAGTCAAGGGAATAAAACATAGACCGTTCATTTTCTCGGGTGGAGAATACCTTCACATGGTTTCATGTTCACTTAGTGTGCTAAATCGTCAGTAATTCTTAAAACACAAACAGTAGGTGTTAGTGCCATTTCTGCAGGTGTAAATGCAGGGGAAAATCACTGTTATCAGAAGTCTCCTGTTTGGAGTCAAGCCATAAAATAGGGGTCATTATTTCTGTTTCTCTGAGTTATTTAATGTGCATTTGTGCTTGAAAAAAAGGAACATTTCCCAAACCACAAGAAAATTGTTGTAGGTGTGGACTGAAGCTGTAAGTTCCATTAATTCACAAGGCTGCTTGTATAAAATTAAGAAGGTTACACAGTCCCCTTAAGCTATAGGTGTCCTAGGCTTCAAAGCACATACAAAATACACACCTACAAAAAATATATGTATTTTTGAAGCCCCAGGTTAAATATGTAATACATGGCTTATTTACTTAGCTTATTATACTCAGTCTAGTAATTCTGTAGCATGCTGTGCAATTAAAAATGTCAAGCTGGTAGGGGAAATTTAAACTATCTCTCTCAAAGACATACTCACACGGTGACTCAGAATTGGCTTTGGGCACAGGCAAAGTGGGAAATAAGATTGATGAGGAGGCAAATCAGCCATAGCTTAGCAATGTATATACGATAGCCTTGAAAAATCCTTATACATGATCTTGGATTCTTAAGCTAGAACAAATGAATCTGACATTATTGTGGATACCAGAATTACTTGCCTGATGGAGGTGGGGCCTGGCAGTTTGAGTAAACCCCTCACCCCTCTGCTGAATGCAGGCATCGTGAGAAATTGCACCTCCTAGGAATTTCTTGCAGTGGATGAGAATAAAGACTGTAAGGATGTGGTAAGTTCTTCTTGTTTTTTTTTTTTTTTTTTTTTTTTCCAAGCAAGCAAGCAAACAAGCAAAAATTCTGCCATCATTATGATTTACTCTGAAGCTGTTTGGAAAATTATGATTGTTTCTGTCTATGACTTTATCCTTTTTCATATGGCCAAGCAGAAGCAAATACAACAGTATGGTGTTTAGGAGTACCGTTCTCCTTCTCTCTGTTATTTTCCAAATTGCTTTCTTCCTTTCTGCTTCCATTACTCGTTATACTGTATTTCAAAGATCACTAATCAGACTAAGTGCCTGTGGCTTGCCTGGAGAGATGCAGTTTAGGAAGTGCATGATCCCGTTTTAACAGCGAGCTGAGGTGGGACATTCCAGACGCGAGCGTGTCTGTGACTTCTACATAACCAAAGCAACGCTTTTCTTTAAATGCTGATTGCAGTGCTCTTGCACCAGGCTTTCCAGCAGGCAGGAAGAGCTACCCCTGATCTGACATTCATCTCTTAGGGCTCTGACTTCTCAAATCAGCCTATAACAAGGCTAGACATGAAGGAAACACAGAGGGGAATACAAAGCGTATCCCTTCAGCCCTGCGATCTAGACCCTTACTGTAGCTGGCTGTTGCCCTACCATCATTTTCCGGTGCCTCAGCTTCCCTCTACTAGCAGATGCTAGACCAAGGTGAAAAGAAATCACAAATAGTAATATTCTTGCACTTTACAAAGGCAACGAGGCATCAGGGCTGCAAAGAAATGTGGATAGAGAGAGCTCCTTTTCTTGCAAGTTATATCATGAGCCAAACTGTTTTAGAGCAAATGCACACGGCAGGAAGGATGTCCTTCTGCCAGATAGCACTCAGTGCTTTGCTTGCAGAATGAATCCAATGAGGGCCTGCTTGATTGTATTTATTTGCTTATCAGGAACTGTCAAGAACAGTTTGGACTGCCTGCCCAATTGAAACAGCAGTGTGCTCAGCAGGGCAAAATCATATTAATCTTCAGCACTTCTAGATGTTAAAAATTTTGCCAGAGTTTCACAAATATGAACTGAAATGCAGTCACAACACAGATATGTGAAGTAGTGACCTGACGGCAAGGTAGGTTCTCGAGCTCTGCCTTCCCCTTTACAGATTGATAACACAGGCTTGCTCAGAAATGACAGTGTCAAAACAAGTTTCCATGATTGTAAATCTTGGCAGTGTCCTGACTGTAGTGCAATGATGCTTTCTCGGTAGAAGTCCCTTGGGAAGAACAACAGTAATATCACCTTCCACAGGTAAAATGACCTTGAAAACAGAAGCCAGGCCAGTGCAGAGGGATATACATGCCAAACTGCTTACGGGAAAAAATCACCCACAGAGCAACAAATGAAACAGACTTGAAAGGCACGGAGAAAAATACGGGTAGAATTACACAGACGAGTGCAACCCTGCAAAGCTATGCGGGTCTGCTCGCTTCGCACGCTGCAGCTGGAGCCCTGCCTCTGTCTCTGTGCAAGGCCAGCGTGACCCAATGTCTCTGGGCACTCGCTGACAGGCTGCTTGTTTGGGTTTAACTGCCACGGGGCAGGAACAGCCCCACACTGAGCCATGTGATGAGGGTAAGTACCCTTCTGGATGGTGTTGGTGGGACATACAACACAAGATCAACTCCTCAGCCCTCTTTCTGTAAATCTGTATCTGTACGAATCTGTACGGGTGCCAGACGTGCTGGGAGTCTGATGAGATTTACTGGCAAGTGCATTGGCAAAATACCTCAGCATTAAACTACAAAGTTAAATTTGTAAAGTTGTATACTAACTTATAAATTAGTAAAATTGTGCAGAACTAAATTTGTATAGTTAATTGAGGTGAGATGGTTTCAGTCTTCCTGATCTAATCAACAATTAGCAATGTCCACAAATAGCCTATTAGAAGATGCGAAAGCAGAGGAAACTGGCTTAAATTCTTTGGGGCATATTACTGATTACAATACCTCTTTGGTCATTGTCTTAAAACTAATATTAAAGACTTCTGTTTTCATAATTTTAAGGGTCCACAATTTTAAAGCTTTGTTGTGAGAACAGTTTAACTAAGGTATCTGCAGAGGAAAGCACCCTGGATGTGGAACAAGCTAGCTGCTGGCACTAGTGGAGCACATGGTTAGAATAATTCTCCTGGTATCTCTGATACAACTTTACTGTGTAATGGAATGTTTTTTTGTTACTGATCGTAGGAAAGGGCACTCTGTTAGGCTGCCTGTCTATCGCACAGGTCAGAAGGGACATATCTACATTTTGCTAGGATAGAGTTTTAATCAGACTCTGCTACAAATGGCTAACTAATCTTTTTTACTTGTTTGTTTGAACTGTAAATGGAATATTCTTGTGTAAACTCAATTAATCCTTTTATAAGTAAATGTAAAACTCATCAAGCAGCCATCAGGGTCTGGCAGACATTAGGTGCTGTGCCAGACTCCTCATGACAGAAAACCCCGGTTCTTTACGCATTCCCAGACTGGAGTTTGTTTCTGCTCTCTCTCATAGCAGCGAGGGACTGATAGGAAGTCAACAAATAGCAATTTATCATCTAACTCACTTAATGGCTGTGTCAGCCTAAGCGGGGAAGAGTATTTGCTCAAGCCAAACAAGCAGGCCAATTACATTGGTAATTTCTTGTTTGGAAAAGCGCTTACCTTAACCTCAGTCACAGGGCTGTTTTCTAAACGAGATAAGACCATCTAGTCAGTGGGTTTGTCTTTCCTGCTGAGATACCAATATGTTTCTACTCTGGTATCATGGGAAACATGCAGCTGCTTTGTAGGTCTTTTTTTTTTTTTAATATTTGTCTTTGCCAGTGAAGACCCTCACATGCAAATTCACTTCAATGCACTTGCTGGGGTGTGCAATAGCACTCTGGTAAGTTTGGTAAAGGAAAAGTCTTCTACAGTAAAGAGTCTGACCAGGTAACATGAGCTGTGCTGCAATATTTAATGCTGTGCTTAAAAACCTGATCCTTAAGTGATTACGTGGAAATTTAGCTCATTAAAGTAATAAATATGAGTTTTATCAGCCCTTGTTGTTGTGGAGGAAGGCTACCAAAAACTCACAAGCCAGGAAATAAACAGAAGTAATTCCAGATGGACTCTGCTAGTTCTGCTTTTTTTATTTTTTTTTTTAATATGAAACTTTTTAATGAAACCTATTGAACTGCATTGCTGTCTGGGCCTAAAAAAAATGTTTTCCGTGAATGGCAGAGCAGAAAGTGTGTCACGTTTTCTTACATTGTTTTTGATACTTTTTACAAATTGGTGAAGTGCTGCACTTTGGAAAAACAAATACCTGCCAAAATGTTCAAGGATTTATTTTCTTTTTCATTGTTAAACTTCAAAAAACAATTTAATGTCTGGGTTTATTTAAATTTTGTTCTAAAAAAAAAAGGTCCATTTTAACATCTGTCAAAATCCTTTTATTTTATCCTACAAAGTCCTTTTACAGTTTAAGACTATTACTAGTTTTGAAAAGGATTTACTCTTGCTCTGCATGGTTACTTCATTTCAGTGATAAGCAGTGAACATAGAAAAAAAAAATTTCTAACCCTCCAAAAAGTTTGGATGAGGGGAAAGCTACCATAATACAAGTCAGTGCAAACACATCTGCACCGTGTGTAGCTTTTTAGTTGTGTCCTCTAAAATTCCATTTTGTTTTTTAGTTTACCTTGTCTAAGGAAAACATAGAGTCAATGACTCTATGACTCTGGTTTACCCTGTCTAAGGTAAACTGGGTAGACTAATCAGCTAAATCAACCCAGTCTAAGAGCTTCTGCCAAAGCTTAAGATTAAAATCTTTTTCCCATATACAGAAGTACAATCATAGGCATCATCTTCCTTTTACTATATTTTTTTCGACAAAAAAAGTCTTCTGGTAATTCTCCACTACCTTTTCCCCTTTTGAGGCTGGAGTCCTCCCCCAACCTGACTCTCTGCAAATTTTGACGTGTTTTTCCTTCCTTTCTCCCAGCTGTCTGATAGAGCACTTTTCCCTCATTTTAATGTCTCTCAGCAGTGACGGTCGCCACAGTTCAACAGACCCATTACGAGCTCTTAATTTACTATAGCCAGACTGGCCTCTCTGACTCACTTCTAGCCCTAGGAGCTCTCATTTGCTGGTGCCTGGAACACATAAGGAAGGAAGTGGAAATCTTTTAGCTAGCAATTTAATATGTTGTGTTTAACAAGTCTGAGGTATATATTGATACCTTCTATGTGTTCCATAACTGTAACCTGGAGAGAAACACATCCCTGAACTGCTTTACAAGCTAGCTAAATGTAGAACCCTGAACATAAATGTAATTATTAAATTCATTCTGTATGTGCACCATACCTAGCAGTTTTGTTTTCTTATAACCATGGGGGGCATCACGGCTCCAACAGTAGGCTACAACAGAACATCATAGAGTGAAAGCCACGTCACAAGGCTCAAAATAAGACTAATGATAACATGACATATGATTGAGGAGGACCTCTCAGACTCCTCAAATCCTGAAAATTTCACCATAAATAATTTTGACTTGTTCAGACAGAACCTCCCAGCAGCAGTGCTTACACTCCATTGTAAGAAATTCCTGTTCTCTCCACTTCTTGTTTCTTTGGTCTTACATAAAGATACCACTTCTAGGTAGGCTATGCTTGCCTTTAGCTGTTTTCTCAATTAGATGAAGACAGTGGTAAAAAGCACTTAGAAAATGTAACTGAGAAATCAGTTCTGACAATTAATCATAGTATACTTACAGATAAGAGAAGTATTTGTGCTGAAAATTTGTTGTGGCTTGGTGTAAATCCTAGCAGAAAACCTGTTATTTCTTGCTCAGTGGCACATATTCTGTCTCTGTGGCAGGCCAGTATATCTACAGAGCTCTTTGAAAGCAAAAAAAAAAATAATCCTGGATTTTTCCCCCTATAAAAAGCAGACTACCTGTTGGAAATTTTGCCCAAGTGATAAACAGAATCATCTTGAAATAAAAAGGATAATAAAAGGCCTCTTGCACAGAATTTATTCCCTGCCAGAATTCCAGGCAGCCTTTCACAGCATCCCTTTGGTCCCATTTCCTGATATTCTTCCATATGAATATTTGCAAGAGTTTCTTCTTTTTTTTTTTCAGCATGTCCACTTTGCCAGCTTAAAAATGTCACCCATGTCTATACTTTCTAGCTTGCTCGGCATCAAAAAAACACAGGAATTTTCCCAGGGGAAGTTGTTCTTCAGCACAAATTCAGAAGTCTGAGGCAGTCTTGGAGGGCAGATGGCTAATTTTAGTGCTTGGACTTCACAGATGATGTTTGTTTCTGCTTTATGTCAGGCTGAGGATGCCTAACTTACTATGAAGAATCAGTGCCCAGAAGCGTCGGGCCCAGTAGGCACATGCAACACTGGGCCTGCACAGATACGTCTTTCAAGAAAATCCGTGTATCACAGCACGCCCTGAGATAACCTTTCCCAAGAAGCTGAAGAAAAATTAAAATTTCAGCAACTTTCAAAGATGCTGTATGGAGACAGAAGCCCAGACCCAGGACAGAACTCTAATCCAGTCCCAAATGAATCAACACTTTTCTTCTCCCCATGGTTATTTGTCTGCTTTTCACATACATTTTCAGCAGGAAATTCTTGGAGTGTGGTCTCTTCCTTAGTTATCTTCCTCCTTCCTTAGTGTCTCCCATTGCACAACTATGCTGTACTATATGACAATCTATTGTCAAGCCAGACAGAAAGTACTTGCTTTTTCTTTTTCAAAAAAAAAGCCCTCTGGGATATAAGTAAATATTTTTTTACTATATTATCCGAAATGACATGATTCACTGTGTCAGTAACCATATTCTTGCCAGTACATTTCATTCCAACCCCTTCTAACGTACAAAGTATCCAAAAATGTTTCAACTACTAGGCCGATTCAATTTTTACATTGTCAAGAACCTTCACTTTTACACATTTTAAAGGGGATGGAAACATCTGGCAGGCTCAGGACCGAATAGAAATTTGCCACAGCCTAGTTTATTCATATCATGCCCTCATAAATGGAGCCAAGGACTGAAATATCACATTTGTCTATTTTTGTTCCTCAGGCTCTCAACAGTCTTATCAAATCTCAGAAATTGAATGCAAGGCACCCTCGGTACCACTCAACACATTGCAACACTAACACACCACCCCACGCAGGAGGGAGGTGAGCAAGGGCGCTTTAGAGACCACTTTGTGTTCTCCCACTCTCTTTTATCAAATGGTGGGTAGCTGGGCAAAGAACAAACACACTTTATTTAGATACTATGCTGTATAGCTCCATGAGATGTCATTTTCAGCCTCTAAAACAAAGCTGGTTTACCACAATTAGGTCACTGTAAGAATAATGAAAATAAATAAATAAAATTAAAAAAATAAAAACAGAGAAATGCCTTGGATTCTGGAGAGGCAGTTAGCTCAAATGGCCTGTAAGATCTCATTATTATAATCACTTTTGATACTATGAAAAATTTACCTGGCTTTCATCCCTAATCTGTTTGTATTTGAAGAACAAGTGACGTTTATTCTGGGCTTAAAGACACCTTTGTTCCAGACAAGATCTCCCATTTACTGCACATATGTCAGCCCTGCAGGTGCTATGGTAGACTCAAGAAACAGCAAGTTTTGGAACAATTTTCAAACAACAATGTAGTGTCAAGTTATTACTCAGACAACATAATGAAACATTTTCTATGTCTCAGTTACAGCAATTATTCTTTCACAGACACTGAGTTAGATTGTGCTTTCACTTACATGGCCATTACTGAGAGTAACTCCACAGACTTCAGTAGAATAGTTTTCCTTTCATGTCCATGTCATTAAGAGTGGAATTTTAAACTTATGTATAGATATACTGTGTATTTGAGGGACTTGGCTGACTTAACACTTTAATTCTTCGAAGGCTTGAAGAATTTCCTGTCTTTGATACAGTGAAAACAAATCCAGGCTTCTAGTGAGTAATTTATGCATCTCAGTATTTAAGGGACAAATCTTACCCCAGGGTTTCACATTAACATTTTGTCACTTAAACAGCAGAGATGTCCTGCCACATTTAATCTAGCTGTTACCTTCAAATATTCCTATTACACATAATATACCATAGTTAGGCATGATACACCTAAACAGATTATTCTTCTCTGTGTATCTCTTGTGAGACAGCTTTTGGAGTGCTGGATCGAATTTTAAGTCTCCCTTCCCCAATTCAAAAAAAATATTATTGAACTGTAGCAAGTTAATCAGAGGTCAGCAGGACATTGTGGGGCTGCAGCACTTGTCCTGGTTGGAGCTGGATTGTGCAGCCTGGATGAAAGAATTAAAAAGGGGATATTGTTGTTGTCTGCCTCTCTGTAGTGGCAAATTAGAGAGAATATGGGTCGAGGCTTCTTAGGAGATTACAGTGACAAGACAAGAGCCATGATACAAATTGCAAAAGGCAAACTCCTACTACCTAGTCTGTTCCTCTGCTGGCACAAAGGGACAGTAGAAAAAAAACCAATTCATCATGACTAGACTGCGATGCGCACAGAGGTCATGAAGCCTTATCCTTGGTGTTACTGAAAACTCAAATGGACTGGGCCCTGAACATTCTGATATGTTGGCCCTGTTTTTTGGTGGGAGCTTGGTTCAGATAGCCTTGAGAGGTCCCATTCAATCTCAATTGCTCCAAATGCTATAACATTCAGAGACTCTTTATTTCCACAAAATTCAGAAATAAATCCTGGGAAGGCTAATATTTTGGTTTGTTTCTGAAGTTTTGAACTATGGAAGGAAGGAGTCATCTCTCTTTATCACTCTAAAAGTTAACTGTCTAGTTTAGATTCTTGGTGGAGGTTTCTTGCATAGTCATCAAAGAGAAACTGGTGGCTCTAGAGAGGGAAGTTGCCCTCATCTTTGTTGCCTAAAATAGGTGAATATAAGTGGAATGAGTCCTCTTCAGTGTGTCTTCTTCCACTGACTATAATGGAAGTCTAGGAGATTAACTCTACCTAGATTACTAACTTTTAGGTGGTTGAAGTTCAGTGGAATAAATCCCACCCGAAGCATCTGTTGTCAAATAATTCTCTCAACGAATAATAGAACATAATTGCAGATACAAGAGGGTTATGATTATTTTTAGTGAGGAAAAAAACAGCTTTTTTTTTAATCTAGACCATGACCTTCATTTTGCTATTTACTGACCATATGAAGTTAAAGGCATGTGATGAAATCTTTGCTGACTTAGCATACCGTAAGCATGTTAGCATTAACTTGCTATTTATACAACTGAATTAACGAGTTAAGTATCTGTCTATTTTTTGCCTCTGCTGACTTTTTTTCTGCAAAAATCTTATATCCTAGAAATCAGTAGGAAATTTGCCATAGATGGTCAAGATTTAAAAAAATTGGTGCTTATTAGCTAGAGAAATAATTAGTGCTTATATCACGCCACATTACATGCATAACTTTTAGACATTCAATCCAGGTACCAATATTTTGTAATGTTCAGCACCAATGAACATCACTGATGGTCCTCAGCACAGTCCCAAGTACAAAACCCCATTCTCAAATGTCTGGCTGAGATGACAAGCCTTAAACAATTTTAGACAACCAGCAAATCTTACAGTGAATTAGTAATTTGTAATTTATATTGTTACGTATTTCACTCTTCATTGAACCAGGGGAGCACTTAAGGAACCAGAGGGTATCTCATGTTCTGTATAAACAACTAGACAAGCAGATCACCTCAAACTTCTAAGGGATCAGTACTTTAAGTTCTTTTTAGTTTGAAAACATAAGTTTATCTTCCTTGTGTTCTCTTTTTCACTCATCACACAAGGACCTTAAGATTCTCCTTCTTGCTCTGCTAAAACCTAGTTAGGATATCTCATGATTTTTGTTTTACAATGACAACTTGCTGCCTTGTAAATGTAGCTCCTCCTCGAAGTAAATGACAGGTGATTCGCTTGTGTTTCTTTAGATAAAACTGAGCCAAAATTTAGATTTTAATCTATGAATAGTAGCTTGTCCCAGCAGCATCTAGTCTATACTTGTAGCTAATTCTTTCTTTCACCTCAAGCAGTATGACTGACATAAACATGTAAAAAATTACAGTCCAGATCTACAAAACTACCTTCAAAGGAACCCTAACAAAACTAGGCATTTAAAAACAAAATGCAATGCTCAAAAACACTGCTTAGCCTACAAGGACTAGGCTAATTTTTGGTGTGGCTTTAAGTTATATTTCTACATGTATAAAGTGCTGCATCTGGCTTGACAGGACAGACAGTACCGTCTTCCTCAAAGCCAAGTCTGAATGGGAGGTGTTTGCCTTCTGGGGCAGCTAAATCACAGAATCACAGAATGCTTAAGGTTGGAAGGGACCTCTAGAGATCATCCAGTCCAACAGGGTGGTATCCAGGCGGGTTTGGAAGATCTCCAGAGAAGGAAACTCCACAGCCTCTCTGGGCAGCCTGTTCCAGGGCTCTGTCACCCTCACAGTAATGAAGTCCTTCCTCATTTGGAGATTAAACTTCCTATGTTTCAACTTACACCCATTACCCCTTGTCCTGTCACCGGTTGCCACCGAAGAGAGCCTGGCCCCATGCTCCCTATAATCACCCCTCAGGTACTTGAACATGTTGATCAAGTCTCCTCTCTGCCTTCTCTTCGCCAGACTAAACAGGCCCACTCCACTAGGTCTTTCCTCGTAAGACAGATATGACAGTCTCTTAATCATCTTTGTGGCCCTACGCTGGACCCTCTCTAGAAGCTCCATGTCCTTCTTGTCCTGGGGAGCCCAGAACTGCACACAGTACTCCAGGTGCGGCCTCACCAGAGCTGAGTAGAGGGGCAGGATCCCCTCCCTCATCCTGCTGGCAATGCTCCTCCTGATGCAGGCCAGGATCCCATTGGCCTTCTTGGGCACAAGGCACGCTGCTGCCTCATGGTTAATCTGTTGCCAACCAGGACTCCCAAATCCCTCTCCCCAGAGCTGCTTTCCAGCAGGACAATCCCTAATCCGTACTGGTGTCTGGGGATACTCCTTCCCAGGTGCGGGCCCCTATACTTGTTCTTGTTGAACCTCATGAGGTTCCTCTCTGCCCAACTCTCCATCCTGCCTCGGTCTCTCTGAATGGAAGCACAGCCCTCGGGAGTGTCAGCCACTCTGCCCAGTTTTGTATCATCTGCAAACTTGCTGAGGGGGCACTCTGTGCCCTCATCCAAGGCATTGATGAAAAAGTTCAAGAGGACCGGGCCCAGTACTGATCCCTGCTGGACATCACTGGCCACAGACCTCCAACCAGACTCATCCCCATTTATCACCACCATCTGAGCTCTGCCATTCAGCCAGTCCTCAATCCACTTCACTGTCTGCCCATCCAGTCCATACTTTTGGAGCTTTCCTATGAGGATGCTTATTGGAGACTGTGTTGAAAGCCTCGCTGAAGTCAAGGTAGACAACATCTATGGCTCTCCCATCATCCAGCCAGCCAGTCATCCCATCATAGAAGACGATCAGGTTCATCAGACACGACTTTCCCTTGGTGAATCCATACTGACTGCTCCTGATCACCTTCTTTTCCTTGGCATATCTAGAGATGGTCTATAGAATGAGCTGCTCCATCACATTTCCAGGGATGGAGGTGAGGCTGACTGGCCTGTAGTTTCCCGGTTCCTTGCTCTTGCCCTTTTTGAAGGCTGGAGTGACACTGGCTTTCTTCCAGTCCTCCAGCACCTCCCCTGCTCTCCATGACCTCTTGAAGATGATGGAGAAAGGCTGAGTAATAACCCCCTCATCACTCTTGGGTGCATCCCATCTGGGCCTATAGATTTATGGGTGTCCAGTTTGCCTAAATAATCCCTAGCCCAATCCTCCTCAACCAGCGGAAAAATCCTCTTGGTAATCTCTCTTGGTTATCGCTCTTGTCTCTGGGCTCTGTAGTTCATGGGGACTAGCCTCAGCAGTAAAGACAGAAGCAAACAAGGCATTTAGTAACTCTGTCTTCTCTGCATCCTCTGTCACCAAGGCACCCTCCCCATTCAGCAGTGGACTGACATTTTCCCTACTCTTCCTCTTGCTACTGATGTATTTTTAGAAGCCCTTCCTGTTGCCCCGACACCTCTCGCTAACTCTAATTCCAAACTAGCAAGCTTCCAAACTTTCCGACTCTAAATCCAACTAGCAAGCTTTGTACTTACAGATGTGAGCTTTGCAAAGCTCCTGGCTAAGAGCCTACAGGTACTTGTGGAGATCTTGGAGATCAGGTGCAGAGACAGACATGGCAACTCCACAGCAGCTGACACTGGAACTCAGCCCATTCATCAGCAAGGGCATAGACATGTCAGCTGTAAATACCTCTGATTATGAATCTGGTGCACAGTAGGAAAACAAGTGCCCTTTTATAGCTGTGTTACTGTCTTGCTGACACTGTATTAGACAAAAATTAAGATTACTCTTTAAAAAGTTATGTCTTCAAAAGAAACTATAACAGATCAAAAAATCATGAATAAATGTCCAAATGCTACTACCTATCCACAAAATTATAAGGGTCCAGAATTTATTATTATTCCCTCTCAAGAGTCTTCTTCCTGATAAGGAAGACAAAATTGTTCATGCTGAGTAATAAATAAAAGTTATACAGCTTTTATGGGAAACTTTATGGGTTTGCTTTGTTTCCTAATCTGTTTCCATAGTATATAAGTGGGAGAAGCGGATAAAATATTTTTAAGAAACCACAAATAAAAGTTGTTTGTCTTCTTGCTTTAATAAATAAATGTGCTTCTCATATTGCTTGTGTGTGTGCTTATGTTTTAATATCTTTACTTACCACTTTCAGGGAGGAGATGTTGTTTGAAATGCTAAGCCAAGAGAAAACTATGCTGATGTCTAGCACACAAAGTCACAAGCCAAAAATGTATCCTGATCCAAAGCTTAAAATTCTAAACATACTGTTCTGTTTTTAAACATACTATTTACAAGTAGTTCACTTACCTGAAATATGAATGTGGAAGTGGGGTAGGCTGACAGTGAGCATGGAGTAGCAGACTACTGGAAGGTAACCTCAATAAAGAACATACATTTCTTTTCACTCAGTCTCTAGGTAATCATAAAAAAAAGTAGTATAATTGACACAGCATTATAATTTTCATGTGAGTCCTCTATGCCTCACATCAGAGCTCTGTGACTGACCAGGGTCAGCTAATGAGAATGCTCCGATGATATCATTCCTCTAATGCCCAATATATTTACTGAAAAAGTGTTACAGTACCATAAGAAGGCTTCCTTATTTTTGACCAAATGGTTCTTTTTGATGTGATTCAGTGTTGATTACCTTGATTACCCTGTTTTTTTTTTCCTGCTGTAATATCAGCATTCTGTGCTTCTGTGATCTTTCTGTGAAAACTATTTCTGGGACAAGCCTTCTCCAAATTGCTCATCTGAACCATATCTGGGCTTGCAGTCGTTATGATGCAACTATCATACTCTTGCTCATAGAGTCCTTCTGTCAACAGTAGCTAGTGAAAATTTCAGAGAGGTAATCAGAAAATATACAGTCAAATAAATATTGGAATGATCTTAAGTGCTGAGATGAGACAATAAATATTTATCAGTCATAATTATTTTTTTCTTTTCAAAATATAGAATATTGTGTATATTTCTTCTTTACAGAGGACTCTTATGAGGTCATATGAAACAGTTTTATATTCTGTACATTAAACTTCGAGCAGGGAACATCTGTTCTTTGGTTTAGTAGTCACCAAAACTGGCTTTTTATCTTTCAGAGGAGGACAGATTGACTATATCATAAAATAGAAAAACATTGCTATAGTGATCACAAATTTCATTACTTTAATCTGTGTTTATATTGTTGCATTTATTGTTAGATTTCTCTAACAGACAATTCATTACCTTATAACCTGCATGAAACCACGAAAATCAAGCCATTCCTCTAAAAAAACTATTTCAGTTCCATTGTACAGCAGCTGGAAATGAAGACAATATAGATTGCTTAACAAATGGCCAGATTTAATTAGTACACTAGCAATGAAGAGATCCCTAAAAAAAAGAAAGAAAAAAAAACGATAAAGGCATCAAACACAAAGCAGTAAAGCAGTTCTAACTCTTCCCATAAAGAAGACACACATAAAAGGCCGTCTGTTCAGGAATTTTGCTTCTCCAACAAGTAGAGCCTTTTAATACTCTTTAGTTCATTACCCAATTAGGTATTATCAGCATGTAAGTCTCAGCTTTGTGAAGTGCTGTCCATCCACTGATTTCTGGGAGACCAGAATGGGCTTCACGGATCAGTGTATTTAAGAGCTCTCATTATCAGAAAACAAATCCAGAACCTTGTTCTGCTATGAAGAGCAAAAACGGATCTTACTATCCAGTAACAAAGAGTATTTTATTCTCCAGTAATCTGCTGAGTTGTGCATTCACAGTCAAGGAGAGAAATCTCATGGGGCCAAATTGCAAATATTTCAGTTCAAAGGCAAGACAGCAATGACAACATAAAATAGAACATCTAGAAATGTAGCCGAAGTCCAGGCAGTCTCACTTACAGAGCAGTGGCATCACAAATCAGCATCATTCAAATCCTTCACTACACAGGTGAAGCAATGAAAGGCAAAGGAAAGTGTAATTTTATCCATACTTCACCCTTCTGCTTAGAAAATCAAACATAAGGGTAAGTTTCCTAATTTGTACGTAGTGTAAAGCCAAGCCATAGGCTTTTGTCTTTTTGACCTTGTTTTACCCCTGCTGTTCTTGACTGTTGAAGGGATTCATGAACACGCTTTAACTAAGCTTAGCCTCCTTGAAAGCAGTTCATTAGCTGTACTCTTTTCTCACTGTGAATTCCCACAGCACAAAGAAAATTGTTCTGCTAAATTTCAAAGGCATTAAAGATAATCCAGGAAACCTAAGAAGCATTTTTTTTCAGAGGATAAAACAATGCCTTACAGCTTTTTTTTACTATGTAACTTATGGTAAAGCTACAAACCAACTTCGATTGCAAGGGATTGCTCTTGTAAGGAGTAAACATTTTCCAGCTGCTATTTTTTTATTTAGGGTATACTGTGCCTGCACTGCACAAAACATGATGTCAGGGCCTTTACAAAGGATGCAGACTTTCTACAGTGTGTCTGGAAGAGAAGGAATTATCCTACTTCCAGCATGAAACTGTATATGGCCTAAGCATTTATTACAAAAGAAAACTTGGAAGTCTCAGGCCACTAAAGCTCATGGTCAGCTACGACGGAATATCGAGGCTAAGGCATCCTTCTGATGCCCTTGCTTCTCAGTCCACACGAGAAAGAGGGACCACATGTTTGGCATCTCCAACTTGGTCTAGCAGAGAGAGAAACAGGGCCTCGAGGCTCCTGGCAGAGACCCCCTTGCATCCATATGGTTCAACACTCCTCCTGCCTTGTTCATACTGCCCTCAGGAGTAGTCCCTGGCAAATGCTGCCATCCAGATTGTGCTTGGGCATTCATCATGGGAGAGGTAGTGCAAAACTCCACCAGGACGCATGCCAGACAGTCAGCTTGAACAGCTACATGCGAGCATGGGAAACTGTGCCCTGGCACTGTTTTATTTACTAACATAATCTTAGCCTCCATTTCTCCCTGTCAGCTCAGCGCAGCCTCTCTCACAATAACTGTGGACGCTCTTCATCTTCCTCTAACGGGAATGAATCCTTGAGCAGAGGGAAGGCTGGGACCACAGAGCACGATGCCAGTCCTGTGACTAAATTAAACCACAACCAGATCGTATGTCAGTGCCAGGGAGGAAGAGCCACAGTCTCCAAGATCACGAGGAGGCATCTGTAGCACAGCTGTAACACAGACACCGAGGAGCAGAGCTGAGTCACCTCCATCCAGGTCTGCTCTTCAGAGGAAACCATGAGTTTCTGGAGCTAATTTCAGAGTACCTTTCCCTTCAGACATTTATTTTCTCCACCCACACAGGTAGACTAGTGACAATTAAGAGGTCAATACAGTAGGACTATCTGGTGTTTAAAGCTGCAAGGATAATGTTAGCGCAAGGTAACTATTCCCTTATCACTGAAAGGTCCCTTTTTAAAATCCTAGAGAGGAAAAAACCCCACCTTTCACTGATTTCACTGACAGGGACTCCCACACCTAAATCAAAGCACAAGCCCTCAGCAATTAGTGTAAATATTAATAACAATACTCTTTGGTAAATTAACAATCCCTTTATTATCCGCGTAAAACATGGAATGACTGACAATTTTAAGCCCCCCAAATCTTGAGCTGGAGCAAGTCAGAGCAGTTGACTAATTAAGAAAGATTTAATTATTGCAGACTGCATTTACTTGAATGAGGGCATCACACTTCTCTCCCCCGGCAGCATGTCACAGGAATGAGTTCTGAACTGCAAAACGCCCTATGTCGGTCCCTCTTCCGCCCAGGGGAGCCCGCACCAGCTAACAGTGTCTGCAGGCTGTAGAGCTGGGTGAAGCACACCTCCCACCAGCCCCACCAAGCTCTTCCACACGCGCAGCGAAGGCCGCAGAAGGGACGCCCCTGCGCCCCGCGCTGCAGCACAGGGAGGTCTCGTGTCCGTACGGAGCACGGTGGGCAGCTGGGCTGCACAGCAAGCCCCTGCACGGGCTACGTGCTGGCTGCAAACACAGCCACGGAGCCCGGCACGCGCCAGCCGTATTGCTGCTATGTGGTCTGTCCCCACGCAGTCTCGCCTCACTCACTGAGGAGGAGGATGAATCAGAGGTCCTCAGAGCTCTGCAGGAAGCTTACCTAGTACCTGTGAAATCCTGCAGACCACCTCACCTTGGGCTCAACCCAAGACCTAGTCTGTGCCCAAGACCTAGTCTG
Organism: Crypturellus undulatus; assembly: GCA_013389825.1. Taxonomy (NCBI): domain Eukaryota; kingdom Metazoa; phylum Chordata; class Aves; order Tinamiformes; family Tinamidae; genus Crypturellus; species Crypturellus undulatus. The sequence goes on from VWPW01001905.1 coordinate 72,562, forward strand.
TGCACAGCAGTCATGCTTGTTTAAGGCACAGACCTTAAATACTCCATCCTGGGACAACTGGCCTCATGGCGCAGCCAACAACACAGTGCAGAGGACAGAGACAATTTTGCTTGTCACACAGTAGAGCTGCCAAAGAGCTGAAAGCTTTGCAAGAGGTGTCTGGAGAGGACTAGTTATGAATGGCAGAAGAATCCAGCTCCCTTGAGCCCAATATCCTCTGAACTGGAAAACTGCCTGCTGCACCATTTAAAGCTTGTCAGCAACTGGCTGATCACTATTTGCAAGTCCAAGCCAACTCCTTACACTTGTCCTTAAAGGTTGTGGGTGTGCAACTTGAGCTTACAAAATTAAGACTCCCTGTCCTTAGCTGAAAATCACTCACTGCATTGGCTGATCCCTCGAGTTTCTGCGCATACACCTGCATGTATTGATATTGCTACGTCAGCCCTGTCCTGTTCCTGAGCTGTTTCAGAAAGGTCGTTCTGTCCATTTGGCTAGTAAAGTATTTCCATGGTGTCTTTCTGGCACTAAGCAAACCTTTTAAGTATGCTCTGATAACCAAGCAGCAATCAATCCTCAGAAAATCCCACTGCTAACATTTCTATATGCCTGATTTAAGATGCTGTGTCCATACCTAGGCAGTAAAATGAAATGGCCTGATTTTCAGAGATGTACAGCTATTCCACATAAGCGGTTTTTTGAGACAGATGATTTACAAGGCTGTGTTGTTAAGCTTGTTAGCTGGTGGCTAAAAAGTTTAGAGAGCTAATCTAGGCTGACAGAAATAGGAGTTTTACAGAGGGACCATCTTGCAGAAGAAACATTTTTATATACATACATATTCAACCTACATATATAGCGATTGTAGCCCATCTTGACCTGTCAGTCAGAAGTTGGAGGCCTGTACATAGTTTCTGTTGGAGAGAGAAATTGATGAAGTCAGATATTTCCTATATGTGATCCCATTTGTTCACAGCAACAACAGTGTGAGCATTCATGTCCCTCTCACAACACTCGTTCAGTAGGAAGACGAGCAGAACTACAGCCCTCTTTCCAGTAGTGCAAACCAGTAAAACGTGACCTCCCTAGGACTGGAGAGGAGCAACTTCTCTTCCCCATCAAGTTACCTCTGCTCGGCACCTTGTATATGGAATCAAACCGCACAGTAAAGTTGTTTTTTCCAGGGCACCAAGCCCCTTTTATGCCCATTAGCAATCTCCCAGTCTCTCTTTCTTAGATTCATACAACCTATGCATTTTTATTGTGTCTTTTTTCTCTTTTCTTTGATGTTTCTCCTGCTTCTTTCTCACACAGTGAGATATACCTCAGCATGCACTGCTTTTAGCAGACTTGATAGTTTCCACCATTATTTTGCCTCAGAGTATCCTTGCTTCTTACCTGAAACGAGGAGTGGCTCTTCCATCCACTGGCTGTGTACCCACAGAAACCATGAGAAAGGTTCTCATAGGCTTCAGGATTTTATTTATTATGAGATGTTTTCTTCCCACAAACTCTGAAAGTAAAATTCTAAATATTCACTGATGGGTGGGAAACTCATTCAGTACTCCAAATCAGTGAATCATGCTCCTCATGATGCAAGAAATGTAAGAGATATATACATATATATATATATAAGCCATTCCAAAATCTCATTTTGGTTCATCTTTCTAAATCTTAGGAAAAGGTAACAGAAAATAGGGGCTGAGTGGAGCATTTATTTCTTCCAATTTATGAGGTGCAGAGATTGACGTTGGCGTTATGATAAGTTCATGTTCAGCAAAATATCCAGCTGATGGATAACTACACTGTACTGTACCTGCATGCTCCTCAGAATTTTAATTATTCCACTGAGTAAACGGAATATATATATTTTTCTTCCCAAGAGGCAAGAAAATAGCACAAGACAGACAGCAAGCTCAGTTCTTTCAATTCATTAATCTAGCAATCTATATTCCACATTTTTGCAAGTTAGAATTATCCTGCATAGTTAATTTAGCCTGGCAAGACTTCACCTAAGTGTATGTGATTCTCTTAATATCCTTTAAAAATTCCTTGACCGCTCAGCTTTTCTGAAAACATCGAAGCGGAGATCATGGTTGCTCTCTTTTTTTTTTTTTCTTTTTTTTTAAGGAAGAACTGAAATATCCCATGAGAATTTCATAAGCTGTGAGAGCTGCTGATTTGACAGATTTTAAGATCCTATATTCAGTGGAAATCTGGCAATTCACTCAGCGTCTATATTGCAGATCTCTTGTAAACCTCATCTTTGGGAATATAATAATGGCAAATTTTCAATATATATCCTTCCTTAAATGTTCTTTCTTATGGTTTTTTAGTGTCTCTCAAGTCCTCTTTACAAACTACCCGTCACTTATGTTATCAGAACTGCTGCACTAGTAACAATAGGCTAAAAGCAAGTGCCTGGGCCTGTGCATCTTGTGGCAGTTCTTTTTTTTTTTTCTCTCTCTTCATCCTTTTTAGGTAACATCATGGGGTGAAAGGGTGGGTTCCTGCACTGTTGGTTATTTGAAACTCTGTGGTAATTGCTTGTGAACCCAAACGGCTCTTTTCAGTAGCTACACACGTTTATTAGCCTGACAGACATTTATATACAATTCAGTGCCTTTAATCTGCTTGTTCAAAAGTGCAGATTGGCAGAACGGCTCAAAGAATGACACAGAACAAGTCAGGGGTTAAGAGAGCAAATCTGACCCATAACTGATCCTGTGGAAGCTTAAATAGCTTAATGCAGCTCTAAATGATGCCCAACGTTCATTCACCCTCCAGATGAAACACCATGGTAAAAGTCAGTTCTGATTATCTCCACTGAATATAACTCTAAGGAAAAGAAACTGAACTATATCCAGGGTGTATGGTCATAATCAACCATAACAAAAAGAACATGGTCAACAACATTTCCAAATATCACGAAGGTCTTTCATACAGTTTCTTTAGGTAGCTTTCAGTTTGTAATGTCAATTATTGCATTTTAATTATCATTTTTCCTCTTTTGCTTACATTTAGGTTATATCTTATATCCTACATTAAATACCTTATCTTTATGCTGTATATCTGTTGCAAATAATTTATCAGCAATGAGAGTAACGAATCCTGTGAAAGAGAAGAAACAGGAAAAAAAAGAATTGCTGTGATTATTCAGAGCATAGCTGAGCCACACTGTGAATCACATATGCAGTAACCATTATCTAAAATTTGCGTACAAGCATTAGCTTCATTTTTTCCCAAAGTACTCAGGCAATTTGCAAATGTATAAAACTTTATCATTATTAGTAAGCTATGGAACATGCTATCTAATTGTCTTGCAATATTGTATGGGCCGTAAGTATGACCTAATTGATGAAGAAATATCACTCAGGTTAGGTTTAGAAGAATTAGTGGAGAGATAACTTCAGTATGGTATAACTAATCACATCTTATTTACTATAGCAGAGGCTTCAGATCTTTGTCAAGTTTCAGTAGTTAATTTATTTTCTAAGCTCCCCATGAGATTTATTCTAATTAGATATAAAAAGAGTGTGTTTAAATGTGTTGAAAATAATTATCTTTTCTTATCAACATTACAAAATTATTAAAACAGATTAACTCAATTAGTTTCTATGCAGAGATAATCTAGAAAATTATGATTTTGAGGTCTATTTTCACAAACAGGCAAAAACATAGGTGTTTGGTTTTGTTTTGTTTTTTTCAGCTGCATTTAAAGAGCACGTTTTTCTCATTTCCACAGCCCCCATACTCAAATCAAATTTGCATTCTTATAATCATATAGACTGTGAACAGTTATATGCTTAAAGCGTCTAACATTATGGAAATCAGTTTCAAATTACATGGTCTATGTGAATACTATAAATGAAAGAAAAATCTGCACAATTCAAGATCCTCGTGTTGATATCCAGTCAAAGGTATCTCCTGGCTTAACAGTTTTACCCTAGGAAATTTATTGGCCTTCCTATTTATTAAGTGCTCAGGTTATTTATCTTTATTGAATTTATATGAAAGTGTTAATATTATTTTACATTTCAGCACTTAACTGCATTCATCTTCTTGCTAGATATCCTAATCGCATATATAAAAGTTAAAAGAGCCATGTGAACTAACAGCTTTTGGTCCAAGGCAACAAACACATGCAAGTATATTAAGAATAATTCATATATTTAAATTCCGTGGTAATTCTACTTTATGTAATTCCATCAGCATCAGCCTCAAGCATAGGTTTAGATCCCCAACTTCTGCTCATCAAATACAGAAAACAAGCTAACACATCCATTGTATTAGTGCTAGTTTTTATGAGGATAGCTACCAGAATTTAGAAATATGACTTCTAAATTTATGCAGCTATACCAGTGTAAATCAACATAAGGAAGACTTAGTATTAGCTGTGTTGTTATAAACACTTTTAAATAAGCATGTCAAACTTGACGTGGACAAAATGATTCATGAGAGGAAATTTATTAATTTCGATGGTATTATTTGAATAAGTTGCTTATTGAAAAGGAGCAATCTGTCAAGTAGAATGCAACTGCTTTGTTTTGACTAAAAAGAGACCACTAGCTATAGGTAAGAGAATAATCGTGTTCACAGTCTGGCCTAATTTTTAATATCCTATTGAAGTGTCCTTACAAATACCACTATTTTTTTTCCAAAGAAAATCAACCAGTACTCCTTCACAAGGTACAAGAGAACAAACATCTGAAAATGTTTTTCTGCTAAACTGTTATCACTTCTACCTCTAAATGAATATAGTTGTATCCTGTACATGTTCTCTTGTTCCTACAGGAAACCAAAACATTTCACTTAGAAAATATAGGAACATAGTGACTAAAAATACTTATTCTGTGAGAGAAAAAAAAACAAACATTTATATGAAATTCAGTTACTATGAAGAAATATTTGTACTTCCAGAATATTATAATCTGTGATTCATGATAATAAAAATTTCCTGATGCCATTTGAATACTATTGTACCTAAAATAAACCATGTTATTGATGAAAGTAGCTGTAGGATATCTCAAGTTATTTCTGTACAACTTGGATACAAAACATACTTTCTGTGAATACAAACACTGGGAAAGGAACCCAGACACAGATGTGTTAAGTTTCAATATGTAAAGCATGTTCCATGTGTACTATGGACATTTATTACAGTGTATCCATCTTGTTTAGATTAGGTATCTAGTATTTTTATATGTTAGAGAAGATCATTCTATCAAGGATGTAAACTCCCTAGAATTTACTCATGTTGCATTTGTGTTCCTCATTTGCAAATCTTGGGACCATTATTTACAGATAAGGGAACTGTGGATATGTGCTAATACAAGAATGAGAGAGCTCTTCATCTGTTCATAATTTATTCTAACCCTGCTGCTCGCTTTGGCAATTCAACCATTAGACACAGTGAGACAATAAAAGCTCACAGCATGGTGCATATATGTAGAGTTTTACTCTGTTTTTGCAGTCTCAGCAAGAACACTCTTCTGTTAAGTCAGGGAAAACATGTTTTTAGATCAGCTACGTACATTATCTGATATTAAAACAAATATAAACTATATATGTATGTCCAATAACAAAATCTGGTCTTTTATCTCCAAAGAGTTTATTCTTATTCATGTTCAGAACAGAGTTTGAATATGAGATAATAGAACAAAACCCATATTTAAAAATATTAAATATATTCTAATCTTTTTCTTTTTATCTGTGTCATCACAGGTATTCTCACAGCTCCAATTTAAAATCAACTATGCTCTTTGGAACTCCAATTTAAATCAACCAAAATGCTCTTTGGAAGATGAGAAAAGTTACAGGTTATCATGAGTCCTCATATCTGCGTAAGTGTATTATTGTTCTATTGATAAGTCTTTTCAGTCCATTTGCTGGTAAATAATTTATAGTGAAAGTTTGAGAGACATAATTTCTTTCCTTGCTTATAAGAAAACTTCTCATGATTTCGTTCGGGGATCCTGGACAACGTTCCTTCAAGGGGAGGTGTGTAGTGAGTGGGTGGCTTTCCCAGCCACGCTGCGGCTGAGGGTGATGAACTCCACTTGTTTCTCCTTTCTCCTGGGTGGTTAAAGGGCCACCCAGCCTGATGGGCACAAGGAGGACACTGGGAGGCCTCATCTATCCTGTGCCGCTTCTCCAGTGAACTCAGAGGTAGTAACGGACATCTCACTGCACAACTTGATTATAAGTACCCAAGTACCAGGCACGTATGACCTTGAATTTAGATGCTACCCATTATACTTTAGTCATACAGAGCACTTTCAGCCCTAAAGGTAGAAATGTAACTTCTCTTGAGTTTTTACCCATGTTTTAAAGTGCTTTAGAAATGCACAATATGCATGCAGACTTAAAATGCCTTAGATTTCTCATCTGCAACTTTTCCCAGTAGGGAAGAGCTATCATTAATCCTGGAACTTTCACAGAGCAAGGTGAATCTCACTGTGAGGAGCTCAAATGGCAGGGAGAAATACTCAGGTTAGGCACTAGGGCCAGTTTTCTAATGACGAGGGTAGTGAAACACTGAGTGGAGCGCCTAGGGACATGGTTGAAACTACCCTGGAATGGTCTTTGAAAAAAAAAAAAGGAAGAAAAAAATGCTATAGGTAGTGTTGATCCTGCCTTGCTTGGGACAGCCAGTTGTACTATATGGACCCTTAGTGTCACATCCAGCTTTATTTTTGCATGACCCTGGCAGAACTGGCCACTGCAGTCTGGTTCAAGGTGTCTATGGCATCTGACAGCGTGCTGTCCACAGGGGCACAGCACACACAGCAGCTGAGGTTGGCCTGCCCGCACCTCAAACGGCCACCGAAATGGCCTTGGAAGCCACATCAGCCATGGGGACTGCCCTGACAGTTAATGATCACCCTAAAAGCATGAGGCGCAAGGCATGGGGACAAATAGAACTAGAGTTAATAACACAACAGTTATCTGAGACTATTTCCCCTTTCTTACTGCCAAAGGGAGGAACAAAAAGATTTCCTGCTTCATGTGGATTTTGTAAGAAAGCCATTTACATATTGTTAGGCAACACTCTGTCATTCTACATTCTCTGCACAGCTACAGAGGGAGAAGGAAAGCTCTAGAGGCACCTTTTTTCATCATTATTCTAGTATTCTTGCAGACTTTACTCCAAAACGGATTAGAGAATTAAAGAGGAACAGCGGGATAGGAGGCATCTATTAGGATGGAAGAGCAATGATGATATTTTTCAGAGGAAGTGTGAGAAATGCTTCATAGGATGCCTATAATGAGCATGGAACCTGCACCATCCTGAAAGCCGTTCAAAATAGTGTCCAGCTATTGCTTATTATAGAGCTTTTCTATTACAATTAAGTATAATCATGTTGGTAACAGAGCCTTTATAACACTGTTGATCAAAATAAGGTGAAAAGCAGTCAATATCATGTTGAAACTTGTTAATTCTCTTTGTGAATTGAAGGGATCTGTATAATTTCTAGTGGAAGTGCATCTATATCATGAACAAATACATTTTCTTTTCACTCTGATTTGTTGTTTCAGACTGGAGGCTGAGATCTGAAGGAATGCTGAAGAATGAAATATGGGGAGAAGCTAAGATTCTTGGGGAGTTTTCTCATTTTTGTCCATACTGCAATAAAAAAATCATCAGACTGGACTATATTTTACTGTCCTGAAAAAAAAAGAGAAAAGACAGAGAATAAATAATGAGAAATATAAGCAAGTTTCTGTTGCAAGACAATCAAGCACTTTAACAAACACTATGATGCAGTGTCAATGATTTACTTATGAAAACTAAAGATGTACTGATATATGAGAGAGTATCTAATATATAAAGGAAAATCAGTCCTAAATATAGTCTAGTTTGAATATGTTGTTTGACTATGGCAGACACGGATGGGAATTTTCAGCTTCTTTTCCAAGACAGCATTTTGGATCTGTTGGCTGGCCGATCCCAAGATAAAGGATTGGATAGTCAAAGGAGCATTAGAGTTATATTGTGTTTTCTTCTAATCCCTGAATCCTTGTTTTGAACTCGTCATTATTTATACCAGTAAACTTAAAAATAAAAAGGCAGAAAACAAACAGTGTATCATATGCACTTTGTGAGGCTTATAACCTTCCTGTCTAAAAGGTCAGGAGCCTCATTATCTTTGCGGTGGCTGAGCTAAGGCTGAGTTGCAGTGAAGAAACCAACTTCACAGGCCTTCTGCGAGTGCAGCTGCTTGCGCTGCAGTTAAAAAAGGAAAGGGAAGGAAAAAAGAGGCTGATCAATAATTACTACACCAAAGTGAGACTGTCATGAATTACTTTAAACAGATCAGAGTGTGCTCAACCTGAACATTTACTTCTGCTGCATACTTTTTAAAGAATCTAGAAGTTGCACTGCTAAACAGAAAATAACAAGAGGAAAAGAAAGCCAAAGATGGTCATAGACTAACTGCCTGCCTGCATTTCTCAGTTGGCCAAGTAAGTATTAAAAGTGTGCATTTTTGCTTATAGGATTACAATATTCTATATAAGCATGTATAAATTTGTGCATGTGATATTGCTATATGCACCTATATAGAGGTGCATATTACATAAACCCAAATTAGTGAGCATAATCTGGTGTCATATGAAAGTGAAGTTAAAAATAGTAATTGGAAAGATAAAAAGGCAGTAGATCTAGAAATCTGGCCCAATGGGATGAAGTCTACTTTGCATTCGCTGCTTAAGTGTTTTTTTTTCTGCTGAAACTTTGTCTTTGTATGGATACAAGCTAGGCCAATGTACATTGACATATTCTCACTGGCATATGCTATTTTTCATATAGAGTTTACAGCACGGTTTATTTTTCTATTACCATTTTCTCATGAAAACCATAGGGACAGCATTTCAACTTTGCTCTCCAAAAATTGTCCAGACTGAAGCAATTTTTTTCTGCACCCTAATTCTAAACAAACCAAAGCAAATGAAAGGAAGCAAACCAAAAAGAACTTTAATTTAAAAGTCTCGAAGCCCCCTCACTGTGTGGTTTGAGGCTGAGCATCAGGGGAAGCAGTGCCTTTTTCTGCAGATTCTCTGTACTTCCAATTTTGCTGACTTGCAGCTTTCTGCATCACTAGGCTGCAAGTTCTAAAATTCAATATTACACAACAGAATATATCACTTTACAGCAATGTTTTAATAACACTTTTAGAAAGAGCCCTGTGAAAGCTTCTAATAAAAAGTGGAGAGACACAGGAGGACCAAAAATATGCTGTGCTATATTGAAATTATCTTTAAATTTGATCATTCAATTATATACTCAGTCATTCATTAGTCTGCTGTGATAATACATTGAAGTCTTTCCTGTTATTAATTTACATACTTTTTTAATGACAGAAGATATTGGCTATTACTACATGTGTGCATGAATATAGAACTAGAAATTCCCTTTTTTCTTTCTTTAATTTGACTTCCTAAGCACTCAGCAGTTTCAGCAGCAATCATTCCTGTCAGAAAAGTCTCAGAAAAACAGGGGCGCAGTGAGTATATGTGTTACCTTTCAATGAGTCAGACTGACTTCTTTGAGCAACAGGCCAGCCTAGGGCACAAGAAGGAATTTCTGTGCAGAATTGGCAGAGAGGGAATATGTGGGTGCTCCATCTCAGACTGCTAAACACACTCGTTTCCTCAAGAGCAGGAATAGGAATGACATCCAAGTAGACAAGAAACGGCTGAACAGGAGACACCTAAGTTTTAGGTACATGTTGTCTAGCCATCTGTCAATGAGGAATTGACATGCTGGAAGAATTCTCTGACTCCAGATGATCAGTTGCTGAACTTGATATCAGATAAATTTCAGTCCTATTTTAATTCTTTAAATAGAAAACACAATTATGAAGAACAGGAACGGGAGTTCAGACATATTAGCAAGCTCTTCCTGGTTAAGCTCCAGGGGGGTGTGAAATAGTTAACTGTGGATTACTCCACACAGGTGGAGAAAGAATATTCACTTTTAAAGTCTCACAGAACATTCATATAAACTTTTGCTACGAAAAAAGTTTTGCTTCTTTCCATACTCCACGCTCAGCATATTAGCTCACAGGATGTCTGGCACAGAATCCTGATAAAATAAAATTGATTTGTTACATACTTAGTTTGCCAAACACTTCCCACAAACTTAGGATAGAATTCATTTCTTCTGCCAAATCACTTAATCTAAATGCTGCTATAATTTAATAAGGAAAATGTCAATTTGAAGGTTGCTGAAAGAAGTTATGCATAGAATCGTTATTCCATGAATCTGAGTGGCAACAACGCAGCATAGTTATTTCAATGAAAAACTTGCCAGTTGCGCAGTGTTTCTCAATGTCATGTCATGGAATCAACAGAAAAGTCTTCCAAGCCCAGTGTGCAATTTCAGGTAGGAAAATATGAAATCTGTAATTGCAAAAATCCTCCTTTAGCATTTTTCTGAACTTACGATAGGATTTTTGTGAACTGCAGCTGTTTTCTTTGGCATGCAACCTGGATCTGGCAGTTTTATACTCCCTGATAGAAATGTCTATTGAAAACAGGGTAGAAATAATGAGAACTGAAGTACGCAAGTTGTAGCAGGTCTTCTACTATTTCACTGGCAGTTTAGGGGATGGGGGTGAAGTACCTTATGAGTAATGTGTTCTCATTGAGACAATATGAGTAATTCTAAAGTTTTGGAATAAAAGCAGTATAATATGTTTGGAAAGTATCAAATCACAACTGTGAAAACCCCAGAGAATTCTGGTTTGTAACACAAAAGACAAAGATTAGTTAGAAAGAAAGAAAACTGTGAAATCTGGATGCCCAAGAGCACAACCCAGAACACCTGCTCGTTGGTAGTGCCTTTCTTCTATCGCCACATGGACTGACAGGTCCGTGCAACTCACGGTGGCCACAGAATGACCACCGTGAATAAGGAAGACCGTGNGCAGTATAAATATGGTTGGAAAGACTATGAAGTATCAAATCACAACTGTGAAAACCACAGAGAATTCTGGTTTGTAACACAAAAGACAAAGATTAGTTAGAAAGAAAGAAAACTGTGAAATCTGTATGTTGATGCCCAAGAGCACAACCCAGTGAATCTGCTCGTTGGTAGTGCCTTTCTTCTATCGCCACATGGACTGAGAGGTCCGTGCAACTCACGGTGGCCACGGAATGACCACCGTGAGTAAGGAAGACCGTACTGGGCAATGGTCAATTCATACCTACAGACCTGGGAACAAAATGCAGTTCTGCTCCTACAAGAACTGTTCACATGCCCAGAGCACTAGCTTCATCATAAGGAGGGAGGCTCTTCCTTCTCGTTTTCCGCTCCTGCCCATCTCCACCTCTTGGACTCATCTCTTCTGAATACCCCTATGTTGGAAGCTAGGCCAACAGCAGGAAGCCTCAACCCATAGACCTCCAGGCTTTCAAGTGCCTTCAGAGTCTGGCTCTCAAGCAGGCAGCTGCCTACTCTCCACAGATCGCCATAGACCGTCCACAGAGGCAGGGACTGTGGCACCCTTGGGCTTATTTTTTTCGGCTGGCTTGGTCATAGCAGCTGTCTAGAGCCTTGCATGAGATCCTTCTCTCTCCTTGTTGACCGTGCAGGAAGTTGAGACATCAAATGCACAGGGGCAAGAGAGAGGCTGGGATTCTGCTTAACGCTGCTGCAGCTCACACTGGGGGCTCATAAATGAGGGACGTGTTGTTGCCGTTGCAATGCTGTGATCCTCTACATTTTGGATACAACTACTTAGAAGTTCTTTTCAGAAAACCAGCTGCCAGATTCATTTAACGTTAAATATTGATCATTATTAATATCATGATTATTAAATATTACATAAATATTCAATGAGCTATTCAAATATTAACCATTTTTAAACACGCATCCTTTCGAGAGCTAAGCGGAAGTAACTGATCCATTCCAGAACACATTTTTCAGCTTCAGACCTTGAACTTGCTTGCCCTTTTTTAAAGATAAGCATACCAAAAAATGAATGCACCTCAGTTCCCTATACATGTTACACATATGCATTTACACTTTGCATATTATGATTTGAAGACCACTGGCAGCCTGTGAGGCCACAGTAGGTGGTCTGTAGCTGTTCTAGGGATAAATATTGCACAATAAAAGTACATGGTGATTCATGAAAAATATATAGTGTCCAGACAGAAATGTTGAAAGTAGACATATCCATTGATTTCAATACCCTGGCATACTTTGGGGAGCCAACTCAGTCACCTTTCCTGCCATTCATTTCCATTCCCAGTCTGAGTATAGCTCATGCAGACACAAGGAAGAGTTTTTTTGCTCCCAAACATTAAGACTATGCTGTTGATTTTACAATTCATACCTATTTTGGGGTGAAGACTGCTCGCTGTTATACTGAGGCATTATCTCTAGAGATCCCAAAGCAAAGACATCTCCTGAACAAATTTTCTAGCACTAAAAACGTATAGTCTTCTCATATCCCAGGAGAGCCCTTCATAGTGGTTTCTTTCTCCATTGTTCATGATTAAGGCATTTCTGACTACCACGTCTTTCATTTCAATCATCTGGAAGGGCTGTTGCTGTTCAGATCTGCTATGGAGGGCTTTATACACAACCTTCTGAACTGCCATTATCATCTCAGCATTTTTGTCACCTTCATTAACTGAAACTGAAACTGGGAAATGCAGTACATGAAGTGCAGTTCTAAAGATTTTCTGCAGTCTTCAAACCATGACTTGCAGACTTCTTGAGAAGGACATTTTTGGAAATATTTTTTATTTCACTGCAGTTTTTAAAATAAAGTTTGTACTTTCAGGATTTCCCTTAGTCACCGTGAGCAGCAAGATCAGAAATCCTGAGGTTGGCCATTGAAAACTGCAATCAAACACAAGTGAATGAATAGAGGGATGCAAAAATCACAGCCCTGGTTGGTGGGCAGAGGGAGTTACTTCCTTAATAGGTCTTCCTTAATAAAGACTGATCTTATGCCAGCCTCTTTCCAGTGTTCAAGAAGCCTCTTAATCCATGTTAGCAGTTCTGCTGCTACAAAGACTTTTTCTGCAGGAAAAAAAATGTATGTGCCAAAAGACAGAGCAGCTCGGTGACACTGAACAGGGCGATAGAGAGCAGCAGCAACAGCAGCCCTTTCAGGAGCACGTGGCAGAATAGCAGAAGAGAGCAGTTCAGCTGCTTATTTTGTGAACTGCATCTCCGTGGAGAGAAGCACTTGCCAGGGAGGGGAGATCAGCAGCCCGAGTCTACTGGGATACTTGTGTTCCCATGGGGCTTACTAGGGCTGAATACATTTGGAAAGGTTACAGGTCCATAACAAAGCAGTAGCAGGCCCTGCTGCCCTGCTACTCTGAAAGGACATCCAGCATTACTATTTTGGGCTTACGTATTTTGTGTCCTGGCTAGTTCTGGAGTCACTCCAAAATGCAGTGCTAGCATCTCCATAAAGACTGAGCAGGGCAGTGGGAGAGTTGCCACCCTGTGAAGTTTCCATGTTGTTAATCAAACAGACCCAAACTGTGTTGTTAACAGGCAGTAAATGAATACTTTTGCTCCTTTGGAATGTCAGCTTTCCTATAACTGTCATTGCTTTGAAGGCTGCTTTTTGGGGGAGAGTTGTGTGCTATTCACTGTGTAGAGGAGAGGTCATATCTCACCAAAAACAATTTTCTTAACACTTTGACTAAACCATCACTGTCTGTTTCCCTTTACGGACTGCCTTTTATTGATTGGAAAGAAAACTCCTCTCTTTCAGGGTGACACCAGAGCTATTTTTCTCTCATTTATTGTAGTATCAAACTAGAGAAACTCTGCTGACACCAGTGACCCTAAACATTTTACAATAGGAAAATCAGGCCCCCGTCGTTCACAAAGGATTTAAGGGGACCACTGGTTCAAAAAAGGGATAATATAATTTTCTATTTCACTGACAATTTTACCTTTCCACCAGCCACTCAAGAAAATGAAGCTTTTTTTACAAGACTATCTTTCAAAATGTCTTTAAAAGGTCAGTATAGCCTCTGCTCAGCTCATCTCCTGGTGAGCGCTAGTTAACAGAGAGGAGACCAAGCAAGTGAGAGGAATCTTTTTTTTCTTTTCATCTCCAATGTGATGAAAAGCCACTAATGAATGTTCTACTTGTGAGGGTCTGTGTGCCACCAGATACATGATTTTGAACTCTGATTATTTGCAAATCCTACTGCTGGATGTAATGTGCTTAAGCAAAACCAGTTAACTGGAACATTTTTCAAACTCCTCTCCATATATAGAACTATTCCATGAGAAAAGGTGAGTTTTCTAGTGCAGAGTGCAGTACAACTGTTCTGGGTTGCAGACTTTACAGTGCACGTTGCTCAAACACATAGAAGAAATCCAAAAGATGCCAGCATGACCAACACACCAAAACTAACCTAGAGCTTCAACAGTTGACATTTATTCTGTGCATTGTGAACAGCAGTCATATAAAAACATCAAAACACCAAACCTTTGGTCTTTAGTGAATGATCTTTTTGTTTCCCCAGTGTTTTGCTCTTTCCTAGTCACTATATTTGCCTGATGGTCAAATCCCTGTTAACAAAATCAGACAGACGTGGTTTCTTTCTTGTCAAAGGCAATAATTTTCTTGGCATCTTGCTTCACTTCTCAAAAATTTCATTTGCCACCACGCGGCCAAACATATGTCATGTAAGGAACCTATAACTGTTAATGTTGCCTTAAACTACTTTTTGGAAGTGATGTATTAATTATGTGATTGATAAATCCCATTGTTTTTTATCATTCTGATCATAAGCTGATATGAATTTCAAAAAGACATGTTTTTGTTCATTTGCCTTGTAGAACAACTTGTTGATCATTCACTAGCAAGACACTTTGACTTTTAGATACTATTTTTATAAAGTGAACAGTTATATGCCTCATGTTATAAATATAACCTGACGGCCTTGTTGGTCAATTGGAATTGTTTTAAGAACACTGTCCCTGCAAGATAGTATACTAAAACTTTTAACATCATCAAGTTGGCCTGCATCAGGAGGAGCGTTGCCAGCAGGTCAAAGGAGGTGATCCTGCCCCTCTACTCAGCTCTGGTGAGGCCACATCTGGAGTACTGTGTCCAGTTCTGGGCTTCCCAGGCCAAGAGAGACGTGGAGCTTCTAGCAAGGGTGCAGTGTAGAGCCATGAAGACGATTAAGGGACTGGAGTATTTGTTATGTGAAGAAAGACTAAGCGAGCTGGGCATGTTTAGTCTGGAGAAGACTGAGGGGCCATCTGATCAATATGTGCAAGTACCTGAGGAGAGAACGTAAGGAGTCAACTCATCTCTGTGGTGGTCAGTGATAGGATGAGGGGTAATGGGTGTAAGTTGAAACACAGGAAGTTCCTCCTCCATGTGAGGAAGAACTTCTTTCCTGTGAGGGTGACAGCCCTGGCACAGGCTGCCCAGAGAGGCTGTGGAGTCTCCTTCTCTGGAGATCTTCCAAACCCGCCTGGATGCCACCCTGTGCCACGTGCTCTGGGTGTCCCTGCTGGAGCAGGGGTGGTGGACTAGATGATCTCTAGAGGCCCCTTCCAACCTTAACCATTCTGTGATTCTGTGAAGTTTCAACAACTAAACAGGCCAAATATACCTATTATAGACTCTGTATTATAGAACTTCTGTGAAGTGTAATTTCGTGACTTGCCTTTTTGGGGCAATAATTTCAGGTAGATTGTATCAATGATCTCTTTACTGTATAAACCTGCAAGTCTTTGTATTGGCTCTTTTAAATGGCAATTAAGAGATCAGCAAGTTGTAGCACATCTCTCTAACAAAACAGTTTCTGAGAGTCCTTATATGTTCTAGCATTTTTTTTATTTGTGGTGTTCAGCTCTATCATCAAAAAAGAAGGTCCCCTTGATTTCTGCTTTTTTAAAAATCAAAACAGTAACAAGATACACTTTTTCTGAGAAGCATTTGTCCTGAACTGTACAGAAACATTGGATTGCTAGCTCATTAGGCCAAAACTCTTCCTATTAAAACTACTGATCTATTTATATATTTTCATCATGCTGTGGGGTTTTTCACTAGTCACTGTACTAGGACAAAATGCATCTACATATATCCACGTATAAATCTGCCTGATCCTGCCAAAGGGAGCATAAATGCCCTGTCACTTAAAAAACAGGTGGGGAAAACACCAAGAAGAAGAAGAAAACTGCAATTTAGAGGGGAATGGACCCAACACATTATTTTCTTCTACAGTTTTGAGCATAAGTCATAAAGCTCTTAGAACTTCATAATATCTCCCTGCAAAGGGAACCTCCCCTTCTGAATCTGCATTTCATAAAGCCTCACCAAAGGGGAATATTCACACAGATGAACACTCAACGCAGCAATTCTCACATTTTTCTCTCACTCACCCACACCTCAGGATACAGTATGTGTCTCTCCCACCCTTTCTTGAGCACCTCTGCTCAGCCACCGTTCTCCATACACGCCTCCACACATGTGAGAGCCATTCCCTCCTGCACATTACAGGTAAGTGGCACCCAAGTAGCCTCCTTGTCCCTAGAGAGCATAGGAAGAAGCAGCCACATTCACCCTCTGGAGCTGCCTGTGTGGCAGCCAAAGCTCTGGTCAGTTTGTCCTGACCTGTCAGCCTGATTGAGGTTACAATTTCCCCTCCAGTTGGGGAACACACACCCTTGGAAACTCATCTGCTTCCTTTAAAAAACACTGGAGTTAATCATGGTCCACTTTCAATTGCCTTTTTGTTATTTAACAGAGGAGAGGATTCGGTTTCAGACTAAGAGCTCGGGTCATTGGCGTGGGCACCAAGCACCATGGTCAGTGGAGTCCAGCCAGCAGTCCGAACGGCGCGTACCTCTCATTGCTCTTGTTGTTTGGGATGTCCTTTGGTGTCCCACTCATTGATACAGGTCTGGCAGATGCAACACATGAGATCTGCATTTCTTTGGAGCAAGAACAAATAGTCAGGACATACACCACAATGCTTAAAATTACACTATATATTTATGTTTAGGCAACTACGATCTTCTAAAACTAGCTATGCTAGTGGCTAGACAAGTCATGCTCTGGGCTGTGTCTTATCTAGATCTCCATGGACTATAATGGGAGCTTTAGAGACTTGGTGACTTTGTAGATTCCTACATGTAGACACTCATGGGCAGGTGTCGTAACCTCTAAACTATGAGCCTCTAAACTTTGAATCCTATTCAAACTATGTTTACTTAGGGGCAAAGCCTTGAGACAGCACAGTCCCATAATTAAGTCAATTTATATTACTGATGCTGCTGATAAAAGCAGAATTTAGCTTTAATTACTCAGTTTTTGTAACATGCACTGAAATATACTTAAGGTAATAGAGAAATGTAGAATACTTGTTGTTGTTATTATCGGAGAAAAAGCTGCAAAACTGAAAGAAATCAACAACATGTTTTCCAGTAAATGATGGCTTCTAGAAATGGGCAGATTGTTCTTCTCTGGTGCCAGGTGTAGGTTTGCTGTGTGCACTTCAGCTCCCCCCCCCGATCCAGTGCTGTTATTATTGTCCTTGCCGCAGCTGAGCAAGCTTGCTTGCAGGCAAAACCCACAATAAAAGGTGTCAGGTCTTTGGCCTCCACTGCAGCAGCTGTAGCAAGTCGGAGCTGTGATGGCTGACTTTTACTCTAGTGCTATTTACCTTTGAGGTCGAGGGGTTTAGGCCAGTGGAGCCAGCCCTTTCCTACTATGCATGCCCAAGGGAGCAGAGCGCAGATTTCTGTGCTCAGATCTGACCAGTCCAGCAGAGTTCCCATGTCAGGACAGTTCTCTTCTGGGAATTTGCCTCTCCTTTCCCTATGTAAGGTGATCAAAGGATCCACAATTCACTTAAGATTTGGTCTATTATGAATAAAACCAAAACCTTAACCACAAACACTTGATGTGTGCTGTTTAGCAGCATGTAAGCTACATCCGCAGTCCTTCTGGCTTTTCACAACTTGTCCACAGTTCATTTGTTACCATTCCATGTGTCTAATTCTACCTCACTGATCTAAAGGAAAAATAAGTTGCAAGAAAAAATTGAATATCACACAATGGTCCCACTTTTGTATCTTAATGCATTTTCTGACTCATTTATGTAACTTCAGTAAAGATCTTCTTGAGACAAATAAAAAGAGAGATCAAAATTGAGCACTTATGGGGACCATTCCAACAGATCATTGATCTTTGTAGTTCACAGCAGAAAATTATAACTTAAGTGGATCTGAAAGATCTAAAAGAAGGAAGATCTAAAAAACAAACAAACAAACAAAACCTTTGAGTTATTTTAAAGATTAACCTATTGAACAGATTTAAGAAGAAGCATGATGGTGTACACATGAGGAAGTGCTTTCTCCCCTTTTGGTTACTGGAGGTACCTATGAAGAATAAACATTGAAAAAGAGAAAACCTCATAACTCCTACCTAAAAGCTTGGAAGACTTGTCTAAAGTGGTCTTAATGTTTCTGATGTTAATTTTCAATAAACCTTTTAACTTTGGAGAAATTCCAGACAGCTGAATGTCAAGAGGAGCTAAGTACGAAAGAGGACTGATGAAGAAAAATAATATGTAGCATATTGCCTCGGAGTAGTAGAGGTGATTGCCGTTTCTATCAGCATTTTAAAGTATTTAGGCAAAGCTTTTTAGATGAACATTTCTAGAATTAGCTGATCTTTTTTCATTGTCTAATATATATTCATCATCTTGAGATCTCAAATGATTTTTTTAAATGTTGCTAGATCAAACCTTATAAACACAAGTTATTCTTGGTGAAGATGACTATAGACCATTTTAAGAAAATATCTAGGGTAATGCTTTATTAATTCACTCTGACAAGGGGGAAAAATTGATGTGCTTATTTAAGGTTGTCATCCATGGTGTCTCCACTCCCAGACAGACAGATCTGGCAGGGAGCTCTCATCCAAACATGCCATCATTCCAAACCTGCTTGATTGTCATCACTTGCAGATGCTGTCAATAGCTAGTAATAAGGTGCTTTCATAATCCTCCTTTTCATGTTTGTATAATACATATTTTTGATGTATATGATATGCATGGGTTTGCACTATACCACTCCTTAACGATCGGCAAGGAACATTTAATTCTCAGCAGGTAAATGATTTGTTTACTGTAAAGTTAGGTATCAAGCTTCTCATTAGGTATTGGCTTTAATGAAAGTTTTGCTTACCGTCTGGCCAAGTGCTGATTCTGTCTGGCGATGCCCTAGGGCATTAGCATTTCCAATTCACCTTGAAATCAACAAATCTTTGGAAGATGGGTTAAAACTCTTAATTAATGTAAAGTTTGCTTACAAGAAAACACCCATGGGAATACACTTGATTTTGAATGGCATCCCCACAGAATAGGATCAAAAGAAGAGGCATGACCCCAATGATACTCTGCTCCAGAGAATGTAGTCACGAAAGTGGTTTTAAAATCTCTGGGTCCCAGGTACCAGAGCTGCATGGGCTGTCAACAGCTTTCTGGTAAATGGTCCAGAGAACATCTTGAAGCTAAACTAAAGGCATGAATACCCAGAAACACATGGTTCTTCTGTATACTTGCTTCAAATATACTAAGTGATTTGCCGAATATTTCATTTTAGCAAAATTAATTTCACCTTTACCAATGGCCTCTGTGTTTGGGTGAGTAACTTTAAAATAATGGCATTTTCAAAATACTTCTTTATTTCTTCCTTTCTTTAGTAATTGCTACCTGCATTTTGAGATTTGGAACATACAGTTTAAACTTCTTCCCTGCAAGAGCTGGAAGCATGTCATGTAATCATGTGAATACAAGTTCTGAGCTGGTGCATTTATGTGTATGGCATCAAAATAGAAGTCCTCATCTTTTTTTCCTTTGTTTTGAAAACTTTTACAAGATTCTGTGTCAAAACTTTCTCCCAGCCTCAAATCCACTCCCTCAATAAATCTCTGCTTAGAATTAGCATTGTACAGTGATTCTACAGAACAGATTTTTGAAATAAAAATGGAAATGAATGTCTAAATATAGGATGGATTTTTTTTAAATTTATTTTTTTTATATATTTTAAGTGTCGTATAAGAACAATTAAAATGAAATATGTTTAGAGTTCTGTAAATTCCGAATCCTTCCTTTTGTTAGGAGTTGTGGGTATGGCTTCAATACAAGGAGTACTTAAGACATCTCTTGTGTTTCCACCTCAGAATTTCTGTTTTTTTTTTTTCTCTTTGTGCCAAGTTTTTCTCACTGCAGTGTGTTATAAAAGAAACATTCTTAATATATTCTCTCACCGAGCTTTTATTTTCTGTTCCTGTCATTTTCCTTAACTGAAATTAGCGAAGCTGTAGCTTGCAAGAACCTGATTTGTTCCTTGTATATGGAAACCTAATACTCTGGTAGGTCATCTCAGTGGGTGCACAATGACTGCAGTGCACCAAAAATGCTCTAGGAATGAAAGTAAATAAACAAGATAGTTTTACATTAAACAAAACAGTAGAAAATTCTTATTAATATAAATAATGGAAGCTATCCCAAAAGACGCGTTCCTTATTCTTTGCCAAACTCCTCACACTCTGTTCTGCTTATCTGGAAAAGTAGCACTATACTGTTTCTTCCAGATTAGTGACCATGTTATCATAATAATTCTCTCTTCTTCAATCACAAAATGTTTCAAACAAGTAACTTTGAAAATTGTATTATTACAGATGGTCCATGTAGTTGCCTTCACATCAGGATATATCACTATTAGCCACATATCTCAGCCTCAGAGTTATAGTGGAAAATAGCAGTAGCCTGAAATTATTACAAACTTTTCAGGGTAAAAGGGACATTTTCATTTCCCACAGCTGAAATCAGCCTGATCACTAGCTGTGACCAATATAATAATCATTTCAAATTCAACTGTAAGTCCTTGGGAACAGGAACAAGCTGGTATATTCTGTTTGCCTTTGAAATGACAAAGTACGTGTTACAGTCATAAATCATGGCCCTTTTTGTACAAATACAGAACAATGGTGATTCCTACCTTTTTTTTTTTTTTTGGTGTAAATTCCATGCTGTAAGTATAGGTGTTACTGATGACAAAGATCAGGTTGGTTTCCTAAAGGCTGTGCATGACACTGTCTAAAATATATGTCTTTGAACCAGCTATAGCAACTCACATCTGCCTGCAACAGGAAGTACTTAATGTAGAAAATTAAACACTCGAAGATTTTCTTTGAATCCCCACCAAAGAATGAATTTGAAACGTACCACTTCCATTCTGTTAAATCAGGAAGATTATCCTCAAAAAAGGTATAGATAACCAAAAGGATTTAGAACTTATATGCTGTACTTTGAGGGACTTGAGTTGGCAAACCACCCACTTTTTAACAAAGAAAGTACATGTATTGCAGTGACCTTTACAGAAGTTCTCTGGCTTTGTAGAATAGACGAAGAGCGTGAAAAAACCTTCCAAAGCCTGAGATTTGGAAAGTACTTAGCAGACTAGACCAAGTCAAATGCTGTTGCAGCTTCCAAGGAATTGATGTGATAATGATAAAGGTATAGAAATTCAAGTCAGAAAGATTTCGTACAATGGCTCATGTCAGCATCTAGAATTTTATTCTAGCTAACTTTTCTTCCCTAGCCAATCCGGTGTTTGGTTGATTAATAAACAGAAAGCCTTATGTTTTGAATGCATAAAAGGCAGGTTTATTTTC
Source organism: Crypturellus undulatus (assembly GCA_013389825.1). Taxonomy (NCBI): domain Eukaryota; kingdom Metazoa; phylum Chordata; class Aves; order Tinamiformes; family Tinamidae; genus Crypturellus; species Crypturellus undulatus. Next base: position 94,257 of record VWPW01001905.1, read on the forward strand.
TTCTCTTTAGTTTGCAACTTGGTTATTCCTCACTTATTGTCACTATGATATGTTTCTTAGCATGAATGCTCAGAATACAGTGGAAAAGGAGCTTCCTCTACAGAAAGGAATAGGTAAGCACTCCGAAGAACTAGTCCATGAAGCTGAATGCAGTCGGGAATAAGAGCTAAGTCCTTCTGCAAGTCTGTACTGCGACACTATGAACTTCTAGTAGTTCCATTACTCAAGGGCTATCATAAATGTTTTAGCGCAGTGCTTGGCTTACTAGGATCATTTCCGTACATACAGAAGTCAGCTTTAATTAATGCTGGACATACAGATAAACCTGCTCAAAATGAAATAATTCCCCATGACATTTGGCTTTTTGCTTCACTAAAGTGTGACTGAACTGCTCGGTGAGAGGTAGCAGCCTGCTGTGCAATAGGGGCAGCACACCAAATACTGCACCAAGATAACTGGTTTAATGAGCCCAATATTCTATCTCAGCCTAAAGTTCAATGTCAGTTTCTGCTCCAAGGTAGCTAAGAACTCATGTTAGATACCTAAACCTGATATGACAGGTCTGAAACCTAAGAAAACACCTGTGGTAGCTAATCAAAATGAATCCAGAGACAAAATGCAGGGAATGCATATTCTCATATGCATGCAGGGAACTTCCTTTCCTGTACAAAACAGGGTGTCAGCTACTGTTTTGTGATGGGATAACCTGTGAGACGATCAGATGACAAAGGCAAGAAACACCCCAGGGCATACCAACAGTTAAGCAGTACAGATGACCATGGGACTATGTTCTGGCTTTGTATAGTTTATTACTATAGATACAGTATATGCACCTAATTTAAGGAAGATATATTTTTAGATTAAACCATCTGTTAATAGTGTTGCCTTTTTACAGAGCCACAGGGGAGGTTCAGGACCTTCCTAGTCTAAGGTGTTTGATACTGATACGAATGTGTCCAAGACTGTTGTCTAACCATACATTCCTTCTGCCTATGTCCATATTACCAAACTCTCTTACCCTCCGAAACATGATATATCCATCCAAATTTCTTAATTGGAAAGGTGCTAATTTCTAAATTTTGCCCAGGAATTTCTTGGGGAAGAGCTACTTGGCTTAAGACAAAGCTTGCCAAAAAACATTCTAACAATTTCACAATAGAGAGGATCTAGCTCCAATACTCAAGGACATTCTCCAGCATTGCTTAATTTATGAAGATAGATGCAGCTGTGTCTTGGGCTCTGAAGCACCTGTGATCCCTGGAGTGGGGATAAGAGACTTTGCATTTGAACCTTTTGTTGTGCAGACCCTTTTCAATGAAAAGCACATTTCAGAGCTCTTGAGTATCTCTCTCCACTGCATTGCCTTGGTATTTAGATAAACATACTAAAACTCCAGACTATCCCTGCACTGTAGTACTTTTGTTATTCATTAGCAGTTAGAGTCACAACAGTAATACACTCTGTACCTCCTTTAGAGGTACATTCTCAGCCAAATGTATTCAAAACAAAACCCAATTATGCTCTCAAATTCTCTAAAGCCTCTCTGCTCCTAAATGCCTTTTCAAAAAGAGAGGTTAGCTAGAATGCTGTCAAGGCTGAAACTATTGGATTCTTTGAACTCAGTAGCCTTCTTGTTCACAAAATCTTAACATTGCCAGCAATGCAATGATCTGAATGTGCCCATTTTTATTAGCCAGATCCTCACCACTGTTTTATACAAGCTATTTCCTTTGAAGTGAGAAAAGATTGTTACTTAACACTTGTTATTCGAAGCCCTAGAAAAGTGTAGGGTTTTTCACAGAAGTATGGTAATCCACTGAGCTGGCAAGTTCATGAAATGGTCCTCATTTACAAATTCTACTGAATGAGAAATGTGAAGAGCAAAATTTCAAAGTCAGAAGCACAGAGGCTCATATTGTCTTTATTTCTAGGATTTCTAGGAAAAAAAAAAAGATTCGCAGATGTATGGACCTATAATGAGCTATGGTGGCCATTTGCAACCTCCTACCCTTACATCTCTCCAGTGCAATCCCCATTTTCAGTCACAAAGACAGGAAATATTCAGATGCTTCACAGTACCCTGAGCTTAATTGTGGCCACACTCGGCTTTGAATTATTTCCCCTTCTGAATACATAAATCAAGTAGAGCCACATACCAGGCTTTATTACCACGAGCACAGTCAGCAGGTCAAGGGAAGTGATTATTCTCCTTTACTCAGTACTTGTGCAGCTGCACTTGAAATACTATGTTCTTACAGCACTCATAAGAGAGCTTCTTCTATAAGAACTACTACATTCTTCCAGTAGCCCAGCACAACAGTGAAGAGGACAAATCAGAGAAGACAGATACTAGATATGAACACCACAGTGAGGGTAATTGAAAAAGACTGCCCAGATATGAGGAATCTTCTTCCTTCCTGAACTCAACTAGACGTGGCCATGCACAAACCAGATCTACTGCCAAATCAGCTCTGCTTTGAGCAGCAGTCTGAACTAGTTAACCTGAATAAAACGAAAAATGAAAAACCCTTCCCAAATTATGTTTTGTGTGATTTTCTGATTTTAAGTATCTACTATGAAAATAAGCACATGAATGGCTACTATCTTATTTTCTTATTCACTTCCAAATAACTTCTATGGCAAACCATGAATGTCAATACACAAAGATAGAAGAGAACTTCAGAGGCCAGGTTTGGTATGTGTCCGAGGGACTAATATTTTCGCTGTTCAGCTCATCAACGTCCCTCTGAAAGGCAGCAGAGTCCTCTGGAATATCAGCCGCTCATTCCAGTTTTGTATCATCAGCAAACTTGCCAAGGGTGCACCCTTGCAAGACCCGTGTCATTGATGAAGTAGTGGAATAGGATTAGAACCAGCATTGAGTCCTAGGGGTGCCGCTATCTGCAGGCCTCCAACAAGACTTTGTGCAACCGATCACAACCCTCTGAGCACTGCTGTTCAGCTGGTCTTCAATTCACCTCAATTCTGATACTTGATCTATTGTTTTTCTCCATTTTTTCTTCCACAAACTGAATACCTCTATGCTTTGCAAGTTAAATTCCTCTTCATCTGCGCATCTTTCATCTGAATGGGGTGCAATGGTATCTCTGTGTGCATAGGCAAGTAGCAGAATAACAAATCCTCAGCATTTCAGTGGTGTTCTTTTGTTAGCATTTTTTTAGCATCATTTTTTTTTTAGCACTCCATCATCTGAATTAGAAAGAGAAAAAGAGAGAAACAGGCTCTGGAAGAATTTCAAAATTGTAGCAGTCAATACAATTGTCAGAAATCATTCTAAAGTCAACACTGAAAAGACACAAATAGGTCTGATTTACAAAAATACATACATGGTCAGAATTTTTGGTTCAAGAATACACCAAATTTATGTTTTAAAGGTGCCATTTTTCCTCTGGCCTATGTAAGAACTACATGCATGCTGTTCTGATGGTAAGAATCAATTTAGTTTTCAAAGAAATCTAGTGGACTCTGCACATGGCTTAGGCCCTTTATTCCATTTCATAACAAGAGGATTTACCTGAATACATCATTCCCATATGACCAGAAAAATAAGCCCTTAAGATGTGGTAGACCAAAAGAAATATTGCTAACAGGACTAAATAATCAGCAGTAATGACACAGATTTTGGCAGCAATTGAATACAATTTACAAAATGAATCTTACAAAAAGACATGTCTTCTATTGTTTTTTGCCAACTTTTTAATTAAAGAAGTGAGTCATACTTCATGTAAATGTGCTTCCTAATTTTACTGGCTCACCAGATTCATTGGGAAGGAAAAGAAATACGTTATCTAAAAAGTTCAAAGACTTTCACACTTCAGTGTAAGACCCATAGACTAGATCTGATAAAGGGCATTGGAATGTGAACATTTGCTTGCAGGTCTTGGAAGTGGGAACATACATCTTAAACTTATGTTCCCTACATGGAGAGCTATATGTTTATAAAGAGAATTTAAAATTAAAAACAATTGCCTGCATTAATCAGTAGGACTCTGTCTGGGCAGGTGTTTTCAAAAGTCTCTTCTTTTCTGGATTTGGATTCTTGATTGAGATCACAGGAATGCAGTACCAGGAGTCCACAGCTCAGAACCATCTCCTAAGCATCGACTTAAAAAATAACTATTATTTAAAAATTCAGGAAGGGCTCACTCTTCTTTCAAAACAAAGCCAAAGCAGGAAGGGTCCAGGAAGCAGGAAACCTGTTAATTCCCTGTGAAGGAAAGAAGATACATTATCTACCTTAATTCTGCTGGAGCTGTGCAATTATTCAACAAAGGGGAGACTGATGTAGTCACAAAAGGAAAAAGAAAGCAGGAAAGCAGAAACATAGCTCATGCTTATTTATTTATATGAGTAGGCAGAAACAAAACAGGAAGATATATATGATACATGATATATTATGCAATGTTTCTAGCCAGGAATACAATCTAGTGATTAGAGCACTTAGCTGTAAAAACTCCTGGGAGAACAACTCCCAAGAACGATGCCATGCAGAGGCCCCTCAGGTACTGTCCTGCAGACACTGCAGAACCAGAGTTGGCAGCAGGGATTTAAACCATGACCCGCACTCCCTGATTCCAAATGGTTTAACTCATGGCTAAAAAATAACTTTGTAATCATCTAGCTAAGAAAGCCATTTCCAATTCTGGGCAGTAAAACACATTCCATAGGCAGAAATTCACAAAATATGTATTTTTAGATAGCTCCACCCAGAATCACAACTTAAGCCAACGTGTTTCAACACAAACAGCCTAACAGTTAAGTCAAGGGATTCCATGTCATGTTGATTTTTCATCAGAGATTCACTGACGGTTTATGGAACTTGAAGTAAATTGCCATCCACAGGTGTTACTCCATCCCTTAAGTTACAGAGAAAGAAGAAAGAATGGTTAAGAAGCCATCGCCTGCCCTTCATATTCAGCTGCAGATTTTTTTTATTGGGGTATTTGATGATCATTTGATGCTTTCGTATCTGCCTTTGGCTGTGTGAAAATGTCAGTAGTGGATATAAAAGGTTCTATTTCTCTAAGTTTCTATATTCCTAACTGAAATGTGAAATATGTTCTGATATACACGATTGCCCTCACATTTCCAGGAAACAAACGCATGTCAAGTAAAATTCACAGCACATCCATTACATTACTTCCTATTATAGTTATTAGTTCCTATTATAAATAGGATTGTCTTAAAAAAAAAAACTATTGAAAAATAAATTATAAGCCAATGTAGAATCACCGAAACCATCAGTAATGACTTTAAAAATGGCTAATAAGATTGAAATTGTTAAAGAAGGGTACAAGTCAAAGGAATTAAAAATATGTTACCAGGAAGGGTCTTTACTGTTAAAGAACCAAACTGAAACTCGAGAACTCAGAAGTTTCAATCTGGTTCTATTATAACCTTAGTGCAACTTTGGCAAGTCACGCTATTTACACTGTTTACATTCCATTGGTAGAAATGAGATAACAGTATTTCCTTACGAGTGTTAATGAAGATATGTAAGTTAGTGAGGAAAGTTACTATATTACTGAGAATTCTGGAAAACTCCTGAAGTAATTAAAAGAGAATTTGAATATATTTTCTTCCTTTCAACTAATGTTTAACAGCTTAGTAATCAGCAACAGAATATTTGTCAACAAGTGAGATATGGCCCTAGCAAGAAAGTGACTTAGAAAAATATATTAATTTCAAATTATAATTCTGTTTTTTTTTTTTTTTTTTGGAATGTTGCTTAATAGTTTAGTCAATAAAATGTAAGTGACGTGAACAAAATAAATGATTTCTAGTGAATTTCTTTTCAGTTTCTGAGGAAAGCATTATCTTTTTCTGAACAGTGAATTCTCAGGAAATGCAGAGGTGACACAAGATTTATTTCCTTGAGTTGACTTGACAATTGGCAGGCAGTCATGTTGCTACCTGCAGTGCCTGTGCTGCTGGATGCAGGTCAGCTGTAAGCTCTACGTGCCAAAGATTGTGTAACAGAACAGTAGCAGAGCTGGAAGTAGGTATATGAAGACACCAATCCTGAGCTGGAGCTCAGTGATATCCTCTGGGAAAAAAAAAAACAGAAAAGTGAAGTTGAAGATGAAAGACGGTGTCTTTATCCTCAGCTAGGGCTGAGCTACTGTAAAATTAGAATAGTTATTAACATCCATCAGTGTATCCGAAGATGCTTAAACTAATGATTTCCTTATTTCCTCATTTTGCAGCCTGCAGTAACAAGATATCATGTAGCTGTAGAAAACATGAGATCTCACCTTTTATGCCAGAAATGCCCACTTCCTCTTCCCTCTCACAAAATCTGACTGCCAGCACTTGTGCTTCTTTTCTTGTCTTTTCCTCTATTTTAATTTTTGAAAGAAAGCAGAAGGTACTGACACAAACTGGGGTTTCACAGTTCCTGTCTTGACACATTCCCGCTCAGATAGGATCCTGCCTTCAGCCTTACAACTTCAGAAATGAAATGGGCAATATTTAATGGCTTAATGATGAAAAGTGTGGTTGATAACCGCCTCCATAACAGTTACATGAAATCACTATATGGTGGGAATTTACCTCTTAGTCTCTTCTACCACTGTCAGAAAAAAAAAAATAAATGGTAGGATTTGGGAACTGTGATTAACAACATAGGATTTAGAGTACTCTGAATTCAGAAATGAGATGAGGAAAAAACATGCAATATTATACAAGGAATCAGAACCCAGACTATTATAATAGGCATTGTAAAATTTAAGATTGATAATTGATATTCTGTCTTATTTGATAGTCAGCATTATTCTTTTGTTCTGTATTTTTCTCTACTTTCCTCCCTTAATGCTAGGTTTAAGCTAACAGATTTTAACTGTGATTTCCACATGCAGATTTCACTCAGATGTTTTCTACTGAACCCGTTTGGATTTTAGAAAATACTGCCTGTTTTTTAGCAGTAATGATCAGAAGCCTTTAGCAAAGAGTTGGGTCTTGCAGCTTGCTTCAAAGTCAATCATTCTGTTGCTCTATCTAAACTCTTTCCACTTTGCTAGAATAAAATCACACGGTGATTTAGAAGAATGCACTGATAATACCCTCCTGCAGCCTGACAGTTACAATAAGCAATAGTTTAGCAGTGCAAATAGCAAAATGAAAACTACATGCCCCCAGCAGACTGCTTCTTGACACCCCTGGGGCTGTGAAAGCACAGGAGGAAGCAGTAAAGCTTCCTTTGAAGGAAATTTAGGATTTTCCTCATGCAACGGTGCTCCAAGATGGACCAGCTGTCACTGACCGTGCCAGCAATCCCATTTATCAGAGTATACGATTAAAATCCCACAATAATCAAGCTACTCTGGTGCTGGGAATCTCATGGACAAGAAGTCCTGGTCTTAGCAAATGCAACAGAAATGGTACTGACAGGATCATATCCCTGTGTCCATATTGTGTGGATAACATTATTTTCTCTGGTATGTCTGCTTTTGTATGCTGCTTAATTACATGCTGCATACAGCTCTTCCCAAGCTTTGCTGATGATTAAATCAAGAGAAGAAGGTTCTTTTCTGTTGCAGCTTAATTTCCTGAGGGAGTTAGACAGTCTCTAGTGAATGAAGCAAGGCACTTCTGGAATAGAAATGCTGATCTTAAGGCAATTGAATTTTTTTGTTTATCCTTTTTGCCTGCAGTCTCCCTGAAATTGTTTTCTGCCTTCGTTTCTTCCACAGATGCGATGTTAGGCTCTCCTTTAGCAGAGTTTTACAAATGATCGCTACGTTCTTGTTTTCTGATTATCTTTCTTAAGATGTAGAAGCTTGGAAAAAATGCTAAATGCTCCCTTGTTGCATCACAAGTCATCAAATATGGAAGAACAAATATAACTTTTCAGAAAAAAAAAGGCTATCAATATTTTTTATCTTGAATAGAAGACTCTATTTATCATTTATCTCATTCTTACTAAAAGGTTTCTTTGTTTTCATGGAACATTCACAGACAAAACAAAATCAGCAGAAGACTGATATTTAACCCTGGGAGTATTAGTAAATATTAGTAAATAAAACCCCCCAGAGACTGTTCTGTAGCTCTGAATAGCCAAGTGTCATAGTGCAGCTTGCAAACTAAATTTTTTAATCTCCCAAAACAGTGGCCCCAGCCTGACTGCCTCCCTGTCTTGCACTGACTAAACTATGCCTGCATCAACTGGGAGACTGCTGGTTTGCACGGGACAAACCTGTGCCAAGATCTAGGTGGACAATTAAGAGCAAAGTCAGTCATGTGCATTGACGCTATTTAGCCTCATGGTGTAGATATAGTCTGAAAGTTTCAGCTCAGATGATTTATAAGTGCTAAAGTTATGAGCAGTTGACAGTAACATCTGATCTGCACATGTGATGCATCTGTAAGGTAGGAAGTGATGCAAGTGCTAATTATCCTGTCCAATGTTATTTATTCTTTTTCAAATGACATTTGTATATTCTCTGTGAAGTTGCTGTATGGGTTTTATAAATTGTGATTAAAGCACTGTGGGATCAGCTTGTTCATTTTTTTTCTATTTCATTCATATATTTCATTCAAAAAGGAAACATGAATCTGTACCAATAAAGTAGTCTGGAGCCTGCATTACTATGACAATATCACCTGAAGTGCTATGGATGATTTACATTGATTCCATTTTTATATTTCAACACCAGTATTATTAGAAGGATTTATTCCATGAAATGTCAGTAAAGCCAGATTTGTATAAAGTACTCGATTTAATCTGCTTCAGAAACATCTGGTGTTTAGACAAGGTAATAACAGGAAAGCAGATTTAACTTTGTTTAAGCATTGTAATTCCATGGTGTTATTCTTAATACTGTATCGACCTATCACAGCAAAAATACTGCACACCTAAATAGCACTTTTCTCGATGAAGGTTGCCTAAACATTTTAGAAACTATCATTATTTTCACTACAGAGTCTTTCTGAAATTGCCTGAAGCATTTGACAACAGCACAAGTCAGTCCAAGGAAGAAAAGAGTATCTTTCTACTCAAAATGGGCAATGGTTTTCATATTCAGGATAAAGTCACTGGAATTAGACTCCAAAGCAGTCTCTAGAATTAGCATTTAGAACCACACTTTTTATCAGTCATACATCTCCACTGGCACAAAAGCCTTCATCTTATTTTGGGGTCTGCATCCATTGCTTATTCCTGGGCTATTGAATTGCTTCTGAGTTGCATATTACTCAAAACTATACCTGAATAAATGGCCATCGTAGTTGCACTATTGATGAATTAACATGAACAAGAGCAGCATCAGACTTGCACAACCACAAACAACATTTACAAAAGCCTTTGGTTTGTTTTCAATATGATGAATGGATGTAAATCCCTCGGTCTCTGATACCAGTTAAAATCATAATGATGTGGCTGTTGCAGCTACAACAACAAAGTTACTGAAGAAGAGAGGTTATATTATTTCAAAAAATTGTGCCTATTTTAAAATACATTTTAAATCTTTCAACGGTAATTCCTGGAAGCTGTAAAATGCATGTATTTTCTTGTATGATAATATGTTTGTGGGCAGATCTCATAATGTCTATTTTAATGCTATAGTACGTATGAAAACTAGTGCAGAGAAAGAGTAACTTTAAAACAGAAAACGTATGCTAGAACAAGGCATGTGAGGGTAAGTCACACAAGTTAGCTCATCAAAAGAGTTTAAGTAATTAAACCAAGTACAATCAGTAAGGTAATGGCTGAAAAAAAAATCTGTAACATTTCCCTTCCAGTTTCCTAATCAAGTTGCTTACAAGTGATTTTCTGAGTACATCAAGCCAATGAGCTATGGTTTTCGTTTGTATGCAAACAAACCAGTGCAGATTTTCTTGCTAAGTAACTCCATGAGCTCATGTCTGAAAGTCAAGTTAAAACCTACAAACAATATCAAAACCCTTTCTTGTTCCCAGACATGATGGGAATGTGGTAGGATGGTTGTCTGAGATGCCAATCTCCAGGACAATCAAGTGTCATTTCGGTGCTCTCTGGATCTGGGTGACATCTTACTAGATTCCTTTCCTGACACTTATTTGTAAGCGAGGTTATATGCAGCACAGTTAAACCGTTTCTCACTAGAAGTTATCTTAGTTTATTTTACATTCAAGTATGCAAAAGTTCTACATGAATTATGAAGCTGCAGGCCTGATTCTTCATTGACACACCTTTGCAGCAATGATCCAGTTGAAGACTGAGAGAAGACCTAGCTGAGAGAAAGGAACAGATCACAGGAACCTCATTCCTAGACACCCCTTTTCTATGCAATATTATACAGTGATACATCTCTAAGTCAATCTATGCCACCTGCTGTTGACTGCTAGGGATTATTGATGACTTTGGGACGGCCAGAATGCAATGTGCTCCTATCACATCACAGTGCAAATTTGCCTTCTAATCTACAAGAAGCCAAGAAGCTTACGGTATTCAGAGGTAGACAGAGAATCAAGGCACTCAATAGATTGAGAGAGAACATTTTCCAAAACTCAACTGAAGCCATCAGTTCAACAAGGTGAGTTTGACTGCCAGAGGGACCTCCCTCAGGATATTTCAGGGCTGGTTCCTGCTCACACACTACTATCACGTCACTAAATGAAGTTACTCCAGGGTTGACCCAGAAGGGAAGACAGACTTTTCATGCCAAATGCAGATGTTCTAGAAACTCATCCGAGGTGATCCAGACTATCTTAACTGATCAGGAAATAATTGAAGTAAAAGGAATTTTATGGGCAGTTGGACTCTAACTGAGTCCAAGATGGGCAGTTAACTGTAGGTGAGCAATTAGAGTGCTAGTACAGCGTGTGAGGAGAATGATTTCAGATACAGACTGTAAACAGGTGCACTCCACCACATTTTAACCCTACAGGAGCAATACTAGTTAAAACTCAACCAAAAGCAGGCATTGCATTTTGCCCCCTCGAGCCACTCTCAACAACAACCCTTGTGCTCTGAACTGGTTCGATCTAGAGAAATATTTCTTTAAAGAACCCAGCAAAACCTCCACCACACAAACTTTCTTTATCTCATACCCCACCACCCCAACAGTTCAGAGGTTAACTCCCAGTACCGGTTCCCTTATATGATATACTGTATATTTGATTCTATCATACATCAAATTAAATAGCTTGGCATGAAGTTTGGCATGAAGTCTTAATCTTCGTATACTTTGACATACTTCATCACTTCAAGTGTTAAGTGTTTGGTTTTACTTTTATACTACTTTCAAATCACCATATTGTGAACTTTAGCTAGACTTGTTAAAAATATCAATTGCTGTGATATTGCCAAAATAGTTTTCTCTTGTTTCACCACAAATATTACAGTCGAAGTCCTCAGGTCCCAACACCAAGCATCAACATCCTTAACGAGATTGCAAGTTTAGGGGACTGGAATATTCTCTGCAAGTTGTAGCGTAACAATGAATTTCCTCATACTGCCATGCAACTGAAGTCTTGAAACAAGGCAGGTCCATTAGTATTCACTACAACTCCATTGACTTATGAGTTCTTGATTTGTCTATGTTTAACGTTAAGCATACATTTTTTTGAATCATGGTCATCTGAGATGTACCAGACTGAGTGTTCACGTACTGCCTACACTAGAGTATAGCGTATAGTGTATAGAGTATAGTATCTCCTATAGACAAGTACTCAACAGACCTGTTCTTGTTCACAACATGAAAATCTCCTATAGGAAGACTTTATGGAACAGAGTTTTGCAGTGCCCAGGAGGCTCCTTCTGCTCTTTGAAGACACCCTATATTTCTTTCCTTCCTTCCCCTGGTGAAGGTATAGTTAGAGCCTTACTATGAGATTTCAGATCCTACACGCTCTGTCAGAAAAAGTGTGTGTCTCATATGTACGCATTATTCACCAGAAGACAGGGACGATAAAAGTCTTTATATCTGAAAGAAGACAGAAAACAGCAGAAGTTATCATTCCAGATGAAACAAATGGAGATATGGCAAGAAAACCAACATTGGGACTTTTTTTCTCTCTCTGTGCATGCACTGTTGTCACCAATAAGCTTACCACATCTTATAATTACCTATAAGGATGGGAAAAAGAGGTCGTGTCCGGAAGCTGACAAGACTGCAAGATCATTTTTATAGCAGTTAGAAATTACATTTTACAAAACAGTAATAAAAAGTAGGTTTGTTCTACATAACAGCAAATCCAAGAACATTCTTGGGAAGCCAAGGATGACACATCACATATGTTTTGCTGGATTTAGACTTTAAGAGCTTTGAACATGAATTAATGCTAACAAGAGTTAAGAATAACTATTACTGCACATTCATAAAGAAGTCCCCTCATTCTCACCAATACCAATAGCAGTCTCAGCAGTGTGGAAACCCATAAAACATTACTGTTGGCTTTTAAGATGTGTCATAGATCTACTGTAATGGAGAGAGGTACAGCACAGCATTGGAAGTCAGCAGTTCCTCCCTTCTGATATGGGCTCCGATACAAATTTTCTTTTCAGCCTTCAGCAATTCGCTTACTTAATCTTTCTGCCTCATATTCCTCATCTGTCAAATATGAAGTTACCATATTCAACTAACAGTAAAGAAAGGTTATATTTTCTCTCTTCCAAAAATATCTCTCTGTAGGATACATCAACCTCAGTCACATGAAAATTGAAAGCTATCCTGTGGATCTTAAACGTTTGAGCTTGGGTCAAAATTTTATCCTTTCTGGATGCTATGGAATTCTTCTCCATGGAAATACCCACTGGCAAGCTCAAAAGCTTAATCATGGGTACAGATGAGTGCATATCTTGCCCATCAGCAGACCTAAATATAGATAATGCAGATGACTTGTGAGCTTTCGCCTGAATGTAGAAAACAGAACCCTTAAGAGACAATATACATGCTCCTCTTGTAGTTGGGAAGACTCCCTCAATACAGAAATGCACAATGTTCCTTACACAAATCTGTACCCTACTGAATGATTGTACATCAAAAAGGAAGGAAGAAATGAAGGAACAAAGAAAAGAAGGAAGGAAGGGATGGAGGGAGGAAGAGAAGGAGGGATGGAGGGAGGAAGAAAAGGAAGGAAGANAAATAAAAGAATGAAGAAAAAAAAGGGAGGAAGAAAGGAAAGAAAGAAGGAAAGAAAGAAGGGAGGGAAGGAAGGAAGGAAGGAAGGAAGGAAGGAGGGAAGGAAGGAAGGAAGGAAGGAAGGAAGGAAGGAAGGAAGGAAGGAACCCCAGATTATTCACTTATATGTTCATATAATTCCCCACAAATGGCACTACTAAGAACCCAGCAAGTGCAAACGAGAGAGTAAGATATACTCGGAGAAGCTGCCCTAAAACCATTTAGAAGTAAGGAATGGGGAGGTTTCCCTTAGCAGTGGTGAAGTCCCACACAGATATATAAATGTTCTGTCCTGAACATGGTATCCCAAGTACATTAGGAAGGAAAAAGGACCTGCCAGCAACAAAAATTCACATCCTTCTTCTCCTCTGTACTGGTTAATGACACAGGCCAAACAGAAAGGTCTAAGCTAGCCACTGTGAAAGGAGAAGTAAAAAGTTCTGCTTTGATGGCTCCTCCCAAACTAATACCACAATTCCATCTCTCTTCATTATTTCAGGATTAAAAAAAAAATGTGAATGAGCCATATAGTATTCAGTGTCTGCTCCTTCCTGTGTGTGGGGCTAGAAATGAACATCTGACTTGTAAAATTGATAAAGGTATTTGATCATAAAACCAAACTGCTCTCAAGCTCGTCCCCCAGTTTGTTCAGTAAGATGAAGTGCAAAAGAGTACAGCCTCTGACCTTCTGGCCCTCTGTCATCAGCCAGTCACTAAAGGATACACTTAACTTTTGTTTAGATTGAGGAAATAAATGAGGAAACATTCCTTTGTGAGCGGACAGATTCTAGTCCTAAAGAATGACAAACTTCTCTAACATTAGTGTGTCAAATCTAGATCAGTTTCCTTAGCTTCTATATCTTGATAGGAAAGACATATGGTACTTCAATGTTGTTTAACTTTACTGATTTCATGCAAAATCTAATCTGAAAAATAATCTTTGTACCTCCATCAGCTCTAGTTTAAATGTTTTACTATTTGAGAAATGACTATTTCTAATGTATACTGTTGCCATCTAGTGTCAAAAAACAATAACGCTTTTTAAGTTCTATTTTCCATGTTACAAGGTGAAGCACTTGGTGTTCTAATATTTAAATTCATTTGATTGACTTCTGGGGCCATTCCTTTTTCCCCTTACCAAGCATTCTGCAGCAAGGCTGCCCAGCTTCTACGATGCCCACTGCATAATTTCTCCAAGGTCAATTAATGCTCTGGTTTCAGCCAGGCATGGTACACTTGGCGATATGGTATTGAGAAATATGAGATATCCTTCAGGAAAATAAGAGTCGTCACAGAGGGAATACATTTCACATCACTATACATATTTGCAATGTAGACGTTTATCTTTTAGGCTCCTTTCCAATCACTGAAAAGAACAATTTATCTCATCCCCAATAGATGTTTGAAGTAGGTCACATTACTGCTATGCCTCAAAATCACATATTTTCTCTCACTGACTATAAGAAAAGTCTCAAGAGGCAAGTTCAGGTGAGAATATTTAAACTAGAGATAGCTAAAGTCAGGTGAGACAAATCCTACCAACAATCCAGATTTGGACTTGAGTCCATCATTCAAATAGCCCTATTCTGAATATTCTTCATGAATATTAGGAGATTTTTACAGTAATGTGTTCACTGAGGACATCTTGTAACCTCTAGATCTTTTCTCAGCATTTCAAGAGAGTTCTGCAGAACACTGGAGGAAGAAGGCCAGTTTGATTATGCTATTAAATGAGAACACAACAAATTTGCCAAGACAATCCCTTTAGACCTGGAACCCTGAAGCAAAACACCATCTAATAATTATTCATCATAATGGTGAGTAACTTGAGAAGTATCAAGTTGTGGCATTTTCCTATAGCATTTAGAAAAAGAGCAGACAGGTGTTTTATTTTTGTTTTCTTTTTAAGCCAACATTTGTCATAGAATTGAATCCACACTAAGAGAGAACTTCTGGCTCACTGAAGTCCATTGGAATTCCTGCCATCAATTCTGATGAGATCACAGCTGCATTTCAGTATTACTGCTGCCTATCCTACTGAGCAGTTAAACTTCATGGAGCACAGTGAAATATGAAGGAGCGTATGAGGTGAAAGCTTAAGTCAAAAGGCAGAGTGTCTCGGAAAGAGTAAAATTCAAAGAATGTGCAACTTTTTCCCTCTTTTCCATCAAATGTTGCTGTCTGACTGCTAAATGTGTGCTCCCAGGTCTCATAATTCCCATGACTCTCCCCTATGTGTTTAAATCTCTGTAACAGTTAGCTGTGCTTCCATATGGCACAGCAGTGGCATTTCATTGCTGTGATTAACTCCAAGCATTGGCTGAGAAGGTAAATGAAAAGGCACGTTTTCTGCTGAACCAATTCATCAGTGAGGTACTGCCAGCCATATGTTTCTCTAAATCTCCTTCCAAATATTTGTGCTGATGTTGCTGAAAGGCATTTCATCCAAAGAAAAGGAGATACATGATAGTGTTGTGATTAGTGAACGAATATAGCACTTGCCTGATGTGTTTCCATCCTCTGAACTCAGAGCTTTAGAGCTACTGAACTGCAACCGCCGCTAGAATTCAGCAGTCCATTCTCCGCACACCCACGAATGACAGTTAGGGGGCTCATCACATTTGTGCTGTGCTGGAAGCTGTGAAGGCTGCGCTAAGAGCTGTCTCTTGATATACTTTAGGTTCAGAGTATGTATGTACTACATAAAACTGCAAAAAAAAAAAAAAAAAATCAGTGCCTGGTCTTGCATTAAATTAGACAGATGGCCTCAGGTAATGGTAAATAATTTCAAACTGTTTTTAATTTAGTAACCTTTTTTGACATGAAAATACAATAAATTCTCCTGGCTGTCACAGGCTTATTTAAGAAATCCTGTCTTTATCTCTGTAGGTCTGTAATTTATCTGCTGCCTGTCTTTCTACCACATTTAAATCAGCAAGGATACAATAAAAGTGGGGATAGGAATGTATTGGTTTCAGGTTAAGAGGACAAAAATAGCATAGAATCCTCTATCATCTGTCTCCTTTCTCTCTCTTCATCCAGATGAAGAGGTTACCAAAATATGGATGCGGGTTAAGAGCAAAAGTGCAGGCAGTGCAACTCTCTCGGCATTCTGAAAGAACAAGCACCAGGCTGCAGCAGGCACTCCTGGCTCTTGTCTGCCTACATTCCTTGCTGGGACCTCTAAAAATCATGCAACACTGCTGGTCACCTGGGTTACCCACCTCAGGCAGTCATGGGCAGAAGCTGCCTTCAGTAGGACACTGGACTAGGAAGAGCACTGGACTTAAGGCAGCTTAAGGCAGTGTTAACTTACTTTCTGTGATCCCATATGTCCCAAGAAAAATGTCATTAGGTGGAAGCTCTAGAAGTGCAAATGCACCAAGAGCCATGGGATGCGATAGAGAATGAATAGCGGAATAGACGGGGGCTATTTTAAAAGTACATAGACGAAGTCTTGCCTCCACATTTATAAACACTGGGCTCCGTAGCCTGAAGAATATATTAATTCTGGGAGCAGAAGCCTCACATATTTTGGCAAACAACTTTTCCAGTGCCAGAGCCATAATGTTATGGAATATCACAGCCCGTAGCCAAAAAATGATGCAGTTCTTACTTATTATCTTACAAAGCACATTGGGGCCAGTCCTCGCTGTGCCAAATTCTTACTGAATCTACTGAGACCAGTAATTTCTGCAGCATAGCTTTATTCCAGTCATTATCCAGCACCACTTTATATCCAGTCATTATGGGTTTAACACTCCCTAGCATAGGTCATTTGTCATATGAAAAGCATGTAAGTGACTAGCAAAGGAATGAGCATCCAGATAAACACATCTGTCTCAACAGAAACTCATCCTGATGTAGCTCAAAAGGTTGGAAATCCACCTTTCCAATCATTCACCTCTTACCTTTATTGTGCTGAAAATAGTTTTGTCCAGAAAGCAACTCTGGCTCTGAAATATCTAGTACCTAGCATATTTCCTTCGTATTTTTTTATTTAATTAAATGAATAAAATCTAACTGCTCTATAAATAGAGACATAAAAATAGTATGTGGCATGCATTTATATTTTAGAAATGTCAGCAAATTCAATCAGGAAATGATCTCTTTAATATAAATGAACACAGGAAAGCAATTAGCTGTTTTTAATTTAGCAACAACAAATTGTAACATTTTTCAAACAGATAAATCAGCATGGTGCAATAACTCTAACGATCAATAGGTAATTGCTGCATCCTCCCAAAGTTGAAGAATTAATGTAAGCGTGGAAGCTAACATCTACAATTAATTATTAATACAGTCATAAATTTCTTCTTTTAAATATATTAAGTATGATCATCACAGTTCACATAAAACAGAATTCTTTAGGGTGCAGTGCTGCTACTACCACATAGGCAAAATTTCTTTTAGCTTCAGCACTGTTTTTGCTAGTGCCAGCACCACTGAACTACATTTTTAAAAGAATTAGAGAATATAAAAAATCTGACTGGGCCACCTCTGACCACTCAATCTTGGCTGAAATTTGCTATAGAGTGCTCTGAATTCCATTTCACCCCCAAGATCCACCTGTGATAGTCACTGCTACCCGCCCCCGCTTCTCCCCATTATGTTCATCCTTCAGCTTTGAGAGGCAGAAGCAACTGCATACAGACCATCGCACATCGTCCTGCTCCCACAGGCAGTCTGCAGTCAGGTTGCTTTGCAGGAAGGCTCTCTCTCAAGGGAGAACTTCAGGTTGTCTTTGCTGCTTGATAGCATCACTGCAAGAGCAACTGGACTGGCTCTGAATTTAACTACAGAGTTTACAACTTTAATTGTACATATGTGGATGCTTTTCTTATCTATGAGCAAGCATTCACTAAAGAACTGCAAAAGCAATTTTTGCACGCAATTAACTTTCCTATACAAATAATACTACCTGTTTCCTGTGAAATAAAGCTCAAAATCCTCCTTGACTCCCCGGGGGTTGGGATGGCACTTGAGAAAGGCTGTCATACACAGTGATGTTCACATTAGTACAGTAAGCAAAGAATTAATAATGAAACAGAGGCAGTTAAACCCATAAAACTTTATGGACCAGTTCACAACAATTCCAGCATTCTAGAGGGCAATGTGAATTTAGAGATTGTAAGTAAATGATGAGCAAGGCTTTGAATAAGGACAATCAGTGTATATTATGCTCCAATTTCATAAAATATATTAAGTTTTTCTTTGTTTAGCACTTCCAAAATGAACTCTACAAACATAGATCATGTAGGATTATTAACCATATGGATTACCAATCACGAAATATAGGATTACTCATCATGTACTAATCTGTAGTGGATTTTTAGTAGTCACATTAGCCACAAATAACACAGCCCACATCATAGGCAGCCTTTAGGTTTTGGTACCACTCCTTTGCTTGTCTTTCCAAGAAAGACAATTATTACTCTGAACCTCATCATTCTAATCAAGGTTTACCAGCTAAAGACTTTGTCAGATTTCTTGCTCTTACATCTGTGTCAGACTGAAAGTCCATCGGTGGCACTATCCTTCGGCAGCAAATAACTCTATCAAAAAGAAATGGCAATATATTAATTATAACCACATGTTATTTCTCATAAAGCCCAGTAAAAAGGTTTACATGGGTATAAGGAGTAGATAAAAGTTAATTCCAGCAATTGTGAGGGACTGGAGAGAGTGCACTTTAAATTTAATAGTGATTTCTTTGGCCGGAGCCATGAAGAATCTGAGCTCAAGAAAAAACTGAACCTGCTTTCTGAAGGGAAAGCTACTGTGACTCAGAACCTCCTGAAAAAAGAGGAAGTGAAAATGAGAGGATTCAAAATGGTTTCAGGACACATGAAAAGGATGAAAGCATAAACTTACTTATTTTTCATGACTAATGACAGCAAAAATACATCTTAAAGAGAGTTGCCATTAAAAACCAATCTAGTATACAAATACCAATGACAACTCAGCATTCTGAAGTTACTAAAGCATCACTTCTTAATAAAAAGACACTAGATTTTTGTTTTAAATTTTCGAATGAGGTAGCAAACATAACCCAGGGTATTAACTACTTTTTTAATTAAAAAAAAACTGAGCAGCAGGCCAGAGCCTTCATCCAAAAGAGGCAGACATACTCACCAGCAAAATCTACAATGCTTCTGTGTTCACCATCTGGTTATGCCATAAGCATAACTCTTCTACTAATCTCTACAGAAATAACTGTTTTCATTTCACAATTCTCTTTCCTTCTTTTATTCCCTACCTCTTTCTTTTCCCTACCTCTTTCTGGTCTCCACTCCTCTACATTGTCAATAACATTGGAACATAAGACATGGAAATCAAAAACTACCAAAAATAATTTTAAAAAAGCCATTCAGTTCAATATCTAAAATTTCCCAGACAAAAATCCCAACAAGAATGGAAGATTTACTAATTCTGAAAAAATAACATGGGTATAGTATCAAAGTAGTTGAAATAAGAAATTGGTTACCTCATTTCAGAAATTACTCTGGGGATTGCTAATTGCAGTGGAAAGACATGCTGATTTTAAGGGGCTTGGAACACATTTTTTATTGTCTAAGACTTTTTTTTTTTCCTTACTATGTTCCAGCAGTTCACTTTAGAAAACAAACTTGAAATGGGATTTTTAGGTAGTTGAAACTACATTACACTCATCAGTGAACTGTCCTGCAGTACCTGAGTGCATGTATTAACCAAGAACACAGTTGCATCCAGAATTATTATAAACTAGGATTCTGCACATAATGTAGATGGAATGTTTAATGATTAAAATGTGTTTGCTGGTTGCCATTAAAATTTTGATGAGAGCCTGATTCTGTTCCCACACTGTCATAAGTAAGACTACATAAGCTGCAATTGGAGCAAAGTTAAAACCTTTTTATCCAAGTGCTTTCTTTTTGTGTTCCCTGACTTGTCCTGTTTCTCCAAAACAAAAATATTACTGTGATACCTGATGCAACTTCAGCTTTTGAGATATAGGCAGTTATTTGTACCACTAATAACTTAGTTTGATTTTATGCAATTCTATTAAACTGTTACTTTACAGATAGAAAGGATAGAAATGTAATATTGACAGATATTTTAACTACAACTAGATATAGAAAAGAAGGTAAAAAGGATAGCTAAGTTGAAACAAAGCATCTGCTGCTAGACACTACAAACTGGGAATATAAGAATTGCAAACATAAGGATTCAAAGAGATCTTGGCTTAGTACACGAGGTACACGAAGTTTCTTAAATAAAAGAAGACATCTCATTTAAGAAAAAAAAACAGAGATTTAAATTTAACTATAGTCAGAAAAAGTACAGGAATGCTGACAAATTTGCATTTAATATGATCTATATTAGGATTAGTTTCTGCCAAAACTTACATAGTTCTTGTCTCATGAAAGACCTCTCAATAAATCATTAGATTTACAGAAATTTACTGTCCAGCTGCAGAAGGGATATTCAGCATCTCTCACAAGGCACACAGGCAGTTGAGCTCCATGAATTATCCGCTGTCTGCTTGGAAAGGAAACCACAGCCTCCCCTTTAAGTATACAGCCAGATTTAAGGAAAACAGATGTCACAAGTTTTCAGGCCTTGGAGTCTCTTGGGACTAACATCAAACTTTCCTTTGTGGCCTACCAAGACATGACAATGGAATAGCAGGTCTCCTGGTTGATACAGTTTTCACTGCATAGGGATGTGCAGTAAACACGAAAGAAAACCTTGCCCACAGCTGTCTGCTGCCAGGAAACCATGAAGAGCAAAGAACTGATCCATGTTTTTCCCTCCCTTTCCTGAAGAAAAAGGGGTTGAAGTAGCGCCTCGAGATCTCCATCATGATACATCCACTGTGCTAGGGCTAGGATATAGTCCTAACCAGTCTGGATACAGCACTAACCCTGCACTGAAGCCTAGCCCTAACCGTAAACCAAGCCCTAACTAGGCTAGGGTTAGGGTTAAGAGAAAAAGCATGCCTAGAACCTCATGGGCAGTGGGACTAGAAAGGGCAGGCCAGAGGAAATGCAGCAGAGAGTGGTGGAGAGTGGTGCTAGGACCATCTTTGCTGTTTAGCCAGCACTAGGCCTGCTAATCTCAGGATCAGGGTAGGATTAGGGGGTTAGGGCTAGGGTTTGACTTAAGCCTAGAGCTCCATGACCCATGGGGCTAGACAGGAGATGCCAAAGGGTATGGCTTTCTTGCTTTCTACATTTCCTTTGGCGTGCCCTATTATTGATTTGTGTATAATTTATCATCAGTATAGTCCCCCAAATCCTTTTTATGATCTTAGCAGTTATCCCCCACTCTTCCAAATATTTTTCTTACTTTTACTATTTTGTAGTATCTGTATGGAATTTCATTCTGTTTTTCAGACCACTTCTTCATTTTCAAAACTTACCTTTCATATCATTCATATCTTTCTGTCTTTCTATATTCTCACAGATTCTCACAGTTCTTTTGTCTACAGATTCACTATGTATACTCCATATTCCACAGTGCTACAGAGAATATGCTGATTACACAGCAAATCTCCCAGCTTCCCCCAGAAGCTGAAACTAAATTGATAAATTTTAATTTCTTGTTTATGCCTTTTTTAATAGATATATATTTTCCCTTTTCCAGTTTTGCAGCATTTTCTGTATCTTCCATATGTTTTCTAGACAACTACCAGGATTTTTTTAGATCTCTTACCAACTATGTAACTCAGTTCATGAGGCTCAGCTAAACTGATGAACCAATTGGACACCTAAGTATTCTCTAGCTACCCTTCTCCCAGACTAGCCTGGAACCTATTCTGTTGTTACCAGCAGTTCTGTTAGCCCTTTCCTTCAGTTGAGCTTTTCAGTTGAACGTTAACACAGAACACTTTGCTGAATAGCAGACCAACACTTCCTTTAGTCTTCCTGTTACCTCTAGCAGTTTTCACTCAGCTCCCTACAGTCAGATTCAACTATATCAGACAGTGCCTTTCATTAACTGATAAAGTTTCTCTTTAAAAATTGTTAGATTTGTCTCAATTCTTCATAAGGGAAAAGTTGTTCCAGAACCTCCCTCTTGTAACAGTTGGTACTGGGTACTAGGAGTCCTGGGCACCCCTGGGCTGGCGGGTAGGGGCTCTGACAGTCAGGGCCTATCCCACTGTCCCCACAAGGGAGCAGGGAGGAGATGGTAGCTGGGTTCAGCCTCTGGTAACAAGGCCCAGCTGATGTTAGGCCATGCAGTCAATCCACAGGTCCGTGTTGGGACCTGGAAGAACAGGTTATACACCCAGGCCAGGCTGCTCCCCGCAGCACTGTTGGGAGCCTCTCCTCTTGGGGCCCAAGGGAAGGGGGCTACCTGCCCTCAGCTGCACCAGCCCTGAGGAGCCCTGAGCTCTAGCAGCCACATCTCCAGTGGCAGGGGATGGTCACACCTCCAGCAGCAGGGGACAGATAACTCCCAGCACCTTTACACACTTATCAGTGCACATTAGTGCAAACAAAGTATCCTTACTTTAATTATTCACTACTATCTTCTCAAAAATATGGCAGAGTAGCAAGCCTAATGAAGAGTAGCTACATTAGCTCTTGTTTTCACAGTGCTCATCATAAAGATTCAGAAAAATTGATCCCAACGCCAAAAGAAAAACACTCTCAAAACCTGTGTAATATACTGGAAAATGCACATTAAATACTAATCAGGACAATGAGGCTTTTGTCCAATCTTTATTCTTTTTTTTTTTCTTCTTTTTCTTTTCTTTTTAGAGGTCGGAAGCATTCTTAAAAAGTGTAACTTTGAGCTACTGACTCTCTGGAAGTATTTTTTGTATTTTTTCTCTGGAAAAAATACAAATACTGGGATTATATGTTCTTTTCCACATCTGGTTTTCCTTTAAAATACTATGACTTCTGTTTTCATTAGCATTGTGAGCTCCCTTCTGCAGTCTAATGATTTATTGCTGCTACATCACGTTCTTGTTTCTTTTTGTTAGCACTAAACGTTGCTAAGTAACTCAGTCAGGTTGAGGTATTATTTAGCGTAACTGTTGTATTCTTTCGGATTTGAACAGAGTTGACTCAGCAAGCTGAAAATGGCTTTCCCAAAGGCAAGGAGGCCAGTTGTATCTATCATAGTTCTTATCTTCAGAAGATTCTCAGAAAGGCTGAAAGTGAGTGCTGTAAATGTGATGATGCAGATTTCAGAAAACACAAGTGTTGATGTAAAATAATTGCACCTTCTCCACAAAGCCTGTCCTAAATTACCATGAATAACAAGAGTTATTTGGCTTTTAATTATGTGTCTGGACTGTTAGAGACAAAAAAAAAAAAAANAAAACAGCTTCCATCAAGCTCATTTAGAGAATTCATCTTCAGCTATGGTTTATTAGCTAGAATTCATAATTTAAATAATTCAATAAGAAATAAATGGGAGAGGTGGAATTTGCCACTTTAGTTAGCTTTCCTAATTTCATGTTAATGTAGTGACAGTGAGCAACTGCTCATCTGTATTGGACAGGCTATCACTGCAATCACCAAGTTTAAAAACAGGAGACAGTATGGGTTGAATGTAATCTTCATTTTACATCCCTCTGATAGAATCAAAAGCAGCAGCAGTCACACTCCAGATCATTTTTATCAATTTCTTGCACAAAAAAGTGAAACAGCTTTAGTACTAAATAAAATAGAGAAGGTCTACAAAGGACTGAAACAGAAAAAAAATCAAACAATATGAAATTACTCAAAAATTGATTGAATTTCTTAATTCTCATTAGAATTATCTTAAAAGTTCTCATGTCCCATGTTATATTTTTGTTTCAAATGCAAAAAAAAACACCCGACATATTTTATTTTGTATGCATTTAACTTAGAAAAGAGCTTAAAAAAAAGAGCCCACATTGTTGCAGTTACCTCTAATGTGTAATTAATATAAATAGGCTCAAGACAGCAAGGAAAATGCTGAAATAGCTGGGTCTGAGAGGGGGTGAATAGTGAATATTCAAGAAGTAGAGGAGTTGTCATGGAAAAAGCAATTACTTATGTACTTATGCTATAACCGTATTAAATTTGAGGGCAAATGAAAACATATGATTGCCCAAGCTGGGAACATACACTTGTTATTGCCCTTCTAGTACCTACAATCTTAAATGCATCTCTGTAGCCTCTACATACTTTAGTGCTTCCCTGAGGGAGCTTCCCAGGGTTCCTATCCACCAAAGGGGCTTAATAATCCAGGGAACGAGTGCAAGCTCTGGGGTACCACCTCCGTGTGTGCACAGCAGCTACAGCTTGCGCCTCAGGACTTCTCCTTTGGCAGCTCATCCTTCTTCATTGTTTAAGAATTTATGAGTGTGTGTAAGTGTCTGTGCTTCGGCATCAAAAATGTGTTGTCGTCCAGCGTTTGCTGCCTTGTCCTCAGCCAGACACTAGAATACAGTAACACGCCTTCTGACCTGACTCATTTCTGGAACAGGTATCCAGCTCATGAGGGTTCTTCTACTGGCCAAGCTCACCTATCCTAAAATATCAGCCCCACAAGCGCTGCGAGGTAACTGTGTACTGGTCTTATATCCAGGAGAGGGAAAAGGAGAAGGAAGTGTTGAGGTTTGAAGTGGAGGGTAATTTGGTAAGAGATGAATCCCCTGGTGTTCCAGTGATGCTCAGAGGCTAGAGGGACTGGAGGCGGCTGGACTTATATCAAATCCTGTGGTAGCTACAGGCCTAACTCTGGCTGCACCAGATTCATAAACAGTCTGTCGACTGTAGGTCTGATCCCTTTCAGAACAAGTAGTTGAGTTCACGAGTAGCATGATTTATTCAAATGCGACATTGACAAAGCAGGTTCCGGATGTCAGTACAGGGAATTATACAGTACGGGGTTTTTAGCTAGCTCTGATGCACAAATGCACAATCCTCACTCACCCAGAAGATGGGAGAGGGCTCTCAGTCTCGAGGAGTCTCCTCAGGCAGCAACCTGACCCCATGGGAGGGAAGGGGCTCAGCTTGTTGACTGATCCAGAGGTTACGATGGAGTCTTACCTCCAACTTCCCCCCATTCCCATTCCCCCCTTTTTTTTTTTTTTTTTGCATTTAGGTGGAGCTTGAGTGACTCTAGTCGTGCTACTTTTGCTGTGGATTAGTGAAAAAGTCTCTTGCTTTCCTTTAAAGGTATGGTCAATCACAAATCTATACAGCATGCTCAGGGAGGGGTGGTTGTACCTCAGAGGCAGGTAATTTTGGACATGGAGATATGTGTTGATGCTATAATGAGCTTATGATGAGGAAAAGTTCAAGCAAAGTCCATCGGAAGGGACTGATCTGCCACTGTTGTTGGCCCAGCACCACACATCTTATCGCACTGTGCGGCTTATCAGCTGCACGGCACCATCAGGCTGCCACCGCCGCAGGGAAGCCAACAGAGTTTGGCCATGGGGTCTCCTTTCTGCTCCGCTCTTTGTTTACTCTCATTAGTGTGTGCTAGGAGGGCAGATTGTGTTGCCAAGCGAATCGTGGAGAAACACATT
The DNA here is from genome assembly GCA_013389825.1 of Crypturellus undulatus. Classification (NCBI taxonomy): domain Eukaryota; kingdom Metazoa; phylum Chordata; class Aves; order Tinamiformes; family Tinamidae; genus Crypturellus; species Crypturellus undulatus. The sequence goes on from VWPW01001905.1 coordinate 119,883, forward strand.
CCGTTCGTACCAATCATCCTGGAAGTGGTAACTGTCTCTCACCCCAAGCAAGCCTCCATAATGCCAGAACTTCTGCTAGGTCGTAGTTTTTCTCTGATTTTTCCTTTCTCGAGGAATTTTTCCACAGGATGTTAGAGAGATAATAGAGTTTTATTTAGTTAGTTAGTTATTTCCTGTAAAATTCACCACATTTCTAGAGCTAGATCCAAAGAAGCAAAAGAGCCTTTTACAAGAAGTTGAGCAAGGAGATTCACAATTTGCTGGCCAACTACTGTGGCAACTAAGTGATGTTTTTTTCTTAAACTTGCTAACTCACCTTTTCTGTTCAGGACCAGGAACCCTGGAAGTCCCAAGCAGAGGCAGGAGAGGTGCACCCTGGTGCCGCAGCACCTCTCCGTGGTGACCCACGCTGGCTATCTGTAGCACAGAATGCCCTCCCGGGTCTTCTTCCAGCCGCTGAATCTCATAAAACTTGTGGGAACCTGACTATCTTTGTGACAACCACTTCCCCTCCAAACTGCATTGAAGCAAGTGAATGGGTTTCAAAACTGAAGCCAAGAGTGAGCACCATCTTCTTCTTTCCCTTAGGCTCCTAGGGAGGCGACAAAACTCCCTTGCCCAGCACAGCAGGGAATATTTTTAAATATTAAAAAAACAAAACAAAACAAAACACACACTTATGTTTAAACCCCCACCGGCCGTGCTCTAGGGCTGCCACGGCCGGGCACCCCGCGACGCGCGGCCCTCACGGCGCCCGTTGGCGGCCGCTGCGCGGGGCCAACCGTCCCCCCG